>JACXSJ010000922.1:0-23534 GCA_014851325.1 Pentalonia nigronervosa | reverse complement strand
CAGACACACAAACACTCACACCACTGACCAGACCATGGATTGGAAATTATTATGTACTCATATATTTATACGTATTAATGTTTATCACTAAATAATTTAGGTGATATAGCCACTAATTTTGTCAGTCTGCTGATGTGTTTGCGAAAACAATGTTTTTATATAGTTACAAAATATATACACGTATAATTATTAACAATGATTACTTTTATATTCAAAAATAATGCAACACTACGATTTTTTTTTTTTTTTAAATGTTATCATCCAAATCAAAATACTTCACTGAAAAGTTTATATTGTATTTTTCAGTGTTATATATATTATTCTAAAGCATAATATATATAACACTGAAAAATACGAATTATTGTTAAATAAAATTTAAACCTAAGAAATTTACTAGGGGAAAAAATTAATGGTATATATCCATAACCTATGTATTATATTAAAATTGTTAAATGTATTTAAAAATTATTTTTAAAAAAAAAAAATCAAAAATCGATTAAGAAAATCAGGGTTTTTGAATATTCTAAAGATTCAATTCACCTATTTCAATATCTTTGTGCACTAAGCAGTATAATACGTATATTATTATGCATTGAGATTTAGTGATAATATTATCTAATCAGTCTGATATATTTTATAATATAACATTTTATATAGATTTATGACAGTCGTTATTCACTGTGAATATTACAAGTAGACTTTATTAATAACAATATATAGATGAATCCGAGATGTAAAGACGTATCTAAAGTATACGTTTCGAGTTGTCATATCGTTAAAATATTAATATAATAACGATATTATTGCCCAACACCTGCTGTCGGTTTTTCACCGTTTATAATCATCATCCCGTTCTTGATAGTAATAACAATAAAGTATAATAACAATATGCAGGCACAGTCGTTCGACTGACGGAGAAATTTTCGTCACGACGATGAAGATTCTTACGAGTACCTATAATATATACAGGGTGATTCGACATTTATGTTACAACCATTTCATCACATAAATATTCAAAATATAGAAAAATGTATGATACGAAATTTTTTTTTTAATTTAGAAACATTTGAAATGTTTACATTTTGTATATACATGTTAATACATATTTATTTTTACATTTTATAATAATTCGTAATATATTAAGGGGGGTTAGGGGGTCAAATTTAGAAACTCAAATGAGGGAAGTCTATACTTTTTTGCAAATATAATATAGAGATATTTTTTTATACATTTTAGTGCTTAAACAACGTTGCTTGAGAGATATTTAAAATTTTTATAAATTTCTAAAGTTGACCGCTCAAACCCCCTCCCCCCCCCCGAATTATTGTAAAAAACCGATAAAATGTACAAATAATTTTAGGTGTTTCTAAATCAAAAAAAACATTCGTGTCACACACATTTGTCTCTATTTCGAGTCAAAAAATTGGCCTTAAAATAAATTTGGAATCACCCTGTACATTACCTATTATTGTGTAGAAAGCGTGGGACGACCGCCACCGCCGCCACGTGTCGTTATCGTTATTAGTTATTATTATAATATATATATAAATTATTATTATCATCATCATTATTATTATTATATTATGTAATCCGTGCGCATGTTATTCCATATAGTATAGTATAATAATAATAATAATAATAATAATAATATGGTAGCTTTTATCGAATCGCGCGCGAGACAGATACATACATATTGTTGTTTGTATTTTATTTTACGTTCCAACAATATGCAATCGCGTACGCCATACGGTCCCGAAATTATTATGGAAGGTGGCCGAATAAAACACGTCGGGCTTTTAATGTGATTTTTATGTTGCGGCGTACAATATACATATAAAGGTTATTCCTTTATACTCGTCGTGTGTATTCTAAAAGTCACTATATACATATACCATCCGTGATTCAAGGACGCGCGTATACATATCATTTTATCATGTATCTACACTTTTATGTACAAAAATAACTGCATCTGGGAAATACGGTTTTTTAGGGTCTCGTCCCCGAAAATTGTATTCGGAAAGTCGTACGAATAGCAATAAAGCATTTCTGAACGTAAAATTTTACGAACACGACGAGTTCGGTAATAAACGAATATTTAGACATGTGAATATGTATGATTGTATATTTTGGTCTATTTTAAGTTTTGACATTAATTTTTAGCATGTACAAGAAAATAATTTTCCTTCAATGCGTGTCTTATTAAATTATTTTAGTATTTTATATCTTTAACCAAACAAAAAGTATAAACGTATCAACCATAACTCGCAAGGTATTCAGTATACCATGATATTGTATGCGAGTTTTCAGTATCCTAAAATAGTATGAATAAATTATAATTTTCTATTGTTTGTTTTGGAATTAAATTGGTTTTCTTTATTAAAAAACCGTTGACAACTTAGTTTTTCGACATATTAAAGGATACTGTTTTATTTAACATTATATTACTTATAACCTATATTATTAAAATTACATTTGTCGATAGATTCACATATGTGCGTCGTTTATTTTACCAAGTCCATTAAGTTTTGAACTACTTGTACCAATTATGTACGTTTGTATCATTTTTTTTAATTTCAAAGATAATTTCTTCATTACGCCTACTTCTATTTTTTCATTTGGATATAATGCGTATGGTGGAATATTATTCAATTCTCAAATAGTGTGTATAGCTTACACCAGAAGAATAAGATCAAAGAAGGAAAGAAAATGTATCTTGTGATGAAACAAAGTTGAGATAAAATATAATAGATTCAAACGTTGAATAAAATATTATACAACCCATATTTTTTGTCATATATTTGCACATAACACCCGATGGCCTTCTAAATGATTTTAAGACGATTTTTTTTTACGGGTAGCCGAATGAGTCAATGTGTTTTCTCGCAAATTTAACTAACATATTATAGGAAAACGTGAAAACTGAAAGCCATATATTTGTACATTGTACATTATGTTTTTACATACATTTCATATTCATTTTATTATTACATCTTAAAATCTCAACTCCTGAGATTTTTCGGTCATGGTCGAGTAGAAATATTGAAATATACAACATGCATGATAGACTTAAAACAAATACAGTCGATTCTCAGTAACTCGAATCTTGATAACTCGAAATTCTCTTAACAATAACACTTACTGTTAAAATAATTTTGTCAACTCGAAAATTAGTAGGACAAGTTTTCGATGTCTCAAATTTTCTTATCCAAACTGAGTACTAAAAATATGTAGTTTATCACCGCGATTATTTTTCACTTATAACTTGATTCATAAAACAAGTACGTTGTCTATAATAAAAAATAATAAAAAAGTAATTTCAAAAACCTTCAAAAAAAATCTTCCCAACTCTCAAAAAATTAAAACTAGGAGAATGCTCTGATATATAATTCTGTTTATTAAAAAGAATTATTTAAGCCACTAGGTTGTTTAGAAAATAAAATCGAGAACAATGATTTAAATAAACAATAACTATTAACCTTAGACCAATTTTTTAAAAAAAAAATAACATGTAAGTAGGCATGTACTTATTTTTATTTCTTTAATGTTAACTACATACATATTTACAAATAAATAATTATTTTTTTAAGATTTTGATAATTTGAAATTTTTAGAAAGTAGAATTTGTTTTTCTTTGTAAACTTTGAGTTATCGAGAGTCGATTTTTTAAGCAACTAAAGTACCTAGTACTTACCTAAAAATCATAAACCTATTTAATTATAAAATATGCATAAAAACAAATTAAAAGCGTGTTAATGCTATAAATTTTACCAAAAACAAATAAACTGAGAACACTGTTACAACGGATAAATAATTGTACTCATATTCCGTACACTCGGAAACCGCAATAAAGATCGTAATTACGTTATATATTCGTCTCAGTTTCCTGACTAAATAATGCTTATCCGTTTTATTCTCCACACCAATTCCTTACACCACGTAAAATAGTAACTGCACGCATTTCAGATTTTAGACATACTTACACACTTTTATAAATATATTTTATATTATTATGTTTTTCATTTATATTCTATATACTTCTATAACATCAATCTAATGCTCCCCATTCAGTTTGCCTTGGTTCCTAATCTTTATATCTGTTCTTGAAATTTCGTTATTTTTTGATAACTATTCAAATATATAGATTAAAAATATTTATTAACTTATATCACCCAAATCATAATGTTTTACGTTCTTACATGAGCTGATTAAGTATAATAAATGATGTTAACTATTTTGATTTTCCTTCGGTAAGGGTTCAAGTCTAACAAACATATACAAAACATCTTGAATTTTTTTTTTTTTTTTTTGGTATCATATTCATATTAACTAGATAACTGTATTTATATGGTATATTCTTGTAAAGCATAATATATAATATTATTGTGAGCCATAAATAATGAGTTATATTGTTCGCTGCGCAGTTTTATTACGGACAGCACTTAGGCATTTATATATGTTCTATATACAATATATAACATGTTACATACTTTTAATTTAACTCAAAAAGCTGAGTCTTGGATCGTTTATTATGATAGAACTTGGTTAAACTATTTATTTTTTTGTTAAATACTCACAGCGTGAATTATTAGCTTTTGTAAATACTGATATGTTTTAATTTTATTATTTTATTTGTAAATGGTATCGTCTTTCATTATTTTTTTTTTTTAAATAAATTAAACCATGAAATAATTGTTATAATAAGACAATGTACTCGGGCACTAATTTATTCCCAAGGAATAACAATATAAGTAATAATAATTTACACAAAATATATTTTAATATGTTTATAAATATGATAGTAAAAAAATACGTCAATAAGATGTTCATTGCATAGAAATGTAATTTTACATAAACTTTAAAGCACTGATACAAACACTATTGCAATATATTTACGGTTGAGCCCATTTCATCGCAGTACCTTTTTTGTTAATCAGTAATTAAAATTTATTTATTAGTTTACTAGTTGAAGCGAAATATTACCTTTAACTTTTAAGGTTGGTAATTTATATAATTAAACTATTAAAATTATATTGAGTTAAGTAATTTGAATATGATTTGAGTATATGAACAATATAAATAACATTGTCCTGAACGAATAACTAGTGATGTATTTACAACCAGCTGTAGATAAATTAGTTCTTTTCAATGTCACCTTTTTTTAAAGTTTTTTAGTAATTTTTTTTATTTTAATTTTTGAGAGCAAAAATATTCTTAAATATTGTACGATATTTATTGTTGAAATTGTTGAAAAGTAAATTTCGTTATTCTTAAATAATTATCTTCTGTAATATTAAAAACTTAATAAAACTACATTTTAAAAGTAAAATTTTACCGAAAAATACCGGTCAATTTTTAATTCAATTTCAAAACACATTAAGTCCTACTGTTACAGTTTGCAATTTACAGCGCTACGTACACACATGTATAATTTATCTGTTAAAACTAATACCTTTATGTTTCCATTAGCATCAAGTTGTATTGCGTATTAATTATGCGAATAATAGTGAAATAGTTTTTTTTTATGAAAATAAACGCATGAAAAGTTACACACAATTAATAAGATCCTTTTTATTTAGGTTACTAATCACTAATTTATTAATTATACTAAACAATCTCCATCGTTGTCAGACCAAAACTGTCGAGATTCACTATAATACGCATAGATGACCCGTTGAACCTACGCTCGACGGCATTTAGTGCGCAATTCATATTATACGCAGACGTACTACAATATTTTATTAAAATACGCGTCGTCATTTCATATATTATTATTATGTTATTAAATATAAAATATATAATTTGTGTCGAGCATTATAATATTATGGCGTGTATTGCATATAAACGGCGTATTTAAAAAAGAAAAAGAAAAGTCAAGCATAGACATATGTGCGTACCTATACGTCGTCGTGTACACGTATAAGTATTATATATAATATTATATACATATAATGAGTCATTCTCCATAAACTCCGTCTAGCCTCTCATGCAATACGAACGGTATTATAGAACCTGTTTTCGTTTTATATATTACAATTTATTATTATTATTATTATTTTTTTTTTTTCATATTTTTATTGTACATAAAATGACGCCACCGTAGTGTATAAGTATATTGTTTGTCTGCGAGCGACTCAAATGGTATACCATCTACTCACACACAAACACACAAATATAACACACAGCAAGACGTGTATGTATAGTGCCTACTCCTCTTTCGACGGTGGCGGCGCCCACGCAGCCGTAGGTAATGCCGTATAGTGTGACGCGAGGAATTTTAACGGCCGTGTATGAAGTTAAAGATTTTTTCCGTCTCGCCCGCGCACACCACGCGGTTTGCGGTTTCCATTGGGCTGTCCACGCTGAACGCATTCTGTCCAGCCCATTATGTTTTATTATTTCATTTGTACCACGACTGCAGTCGGCAACAGCAATATCAATAATAATAATAATGATAATAATCGTCACACGACGGCCGGTTGTTGTTATAACCACACAGACTTTTTGAAGGGCACTTAGATTTAACTACTATCTACTACGCTGCAACTTACTTAGATTTCGATGTAACGTTGTAGCAACGATATATGTTTTCACTAGCAGAGGAAATTGTTAATTTGACTGTATTGTGCGCATGCACACAACTGTTGGTTTAAAGTTATATACTAATTTCGTAACCACCTACGTAATGTAAATACCCAGCTCTTTAAAATCGATTCACAATAAATATTTGAAATTGAATTTCAATTTTTAAATGTGCTGATGATTATTATTTGTGGATATAAATAATGATCTTTTACGTTTACACTTAATTAATTCTTTTTAATAAGTTATATGCAGAACTAATTTACTAATCAATCAATTAATGGTTTTTAATTACTATAGACCAGTATTTTATCTATCTATATATATATATATATATTGTTATGTTTACACAACTATAATATTACTGTAAAACATTTAAAACATTCGATTTCATCGAATTTTATATAGACAGTTTATAATTATGATTTTCAATTTTTTCGATATTGATATCGCGCGTCTACCTAATCTAAAATTATTGATTTTGATGATAGAATATGTTTAATAATAGGTTTTGTATAAAATTGCACAAGTTTCCACTGTAGATCTTTATTTATTTTTAGTATCCATACGACTATACAAGATTACAAGATCTAAAATACGGGCCAACATATAACGCTGTCAATAATTACCACCAAATTAATTTTCTTATTCGCGTACTTTGATCATTAAGTACATAATTTAAAATGTCTTGCTTGAGTTTCTCAGAACTTCACCCGTTTTAATCATATTTTATATGACAGGAGTTTTTACACTTTGAATTAAAAAAAAATTATATACACTGTCGTATACTTATATATTATATAATATAAGTGCAGTTTGATTAATTCAAACTTTCTTTTGGATCTAATTATCTTTATAGTTTATAACCTACTATACATTATACTATCTACATACGATTATTTTTATTATTATCTATTCAGAAGTTGTCATAAATTATGAACAATATAAAAAAAAAAAATTTTTTTTATAGAAAATAATTTGTTTTACACTTCACAACAGAAATTTATTATCGTATTAAAAATATAATTTATTTGTGTTCCTTTATGCTATTATTATTATTATATATTCGGTCTAATGATCGTTAAAAAAAAAAAAAAAGAAAAAAAGTGAACCGACCGTACACAAATAAACGGAGTATAGAACGTCACGTTTTTTTTTATTTTCAGGAAACGAATAATATCGTTACTTTTTTAATTTTTTTAACGTTTCGTGCGAAAAAACTAAAAATCATATTTATTTAATGTCAACCGCAACCGGCCGCGTGGCGTTATAGCCGAGTCGTGTACATTATTATCATTATTATATTACACATAATAATAATAATAATAATATATAAGTATATGTATTAAAGCGACACTGCAGCAGCCGTTGACGTCTCATTTAAAACGCGTAATGTGCGCTGGACCGGTCTGCGCGCTGCCGACTCGGTGCGGCAAGCCTACCCGCCCGCGCGGCGGCCGTACAGTGCGTATAGAGCTCATTTGAATATAATAATATAGTCTGCGACGCGTATGTGTATATATATATATATATATATATTATATACCTATAGAAGTCGTAGTCTACAACTGCAAGCGCCGCCGCCGCAGTGACGTCGTATAATAATAATAATATGTAATCCAATTAGAACCGTAGTCTCGACATATTACGGTGCGCGTGTTTTATTGTAAGTATAATAATAATAATATTATATACTTATATTTACATGTTATTATTATTATTACTGCGTAATGTTATCATGGTGATGCGGTATAATATGGTATATGGTTTATGGTATGTACATTATTATTTATGCATATGACACTCGGAATGAAATATTATTTAAATTTAAATTTAAGAGCATTAATAGGCAAGTATATATGTATAAAATATAAGATAAAATAAAACAGAATAAAAACAAAACGGACTTAAATATTAATAAGATATGTTCTTCAAACATAGTTGTTAGAGTCGAATATCAAGTTCCTCTAGCCGTTTGATATTATTATTGTCGTACGACAGAGGCAGACGGAAATCAAAGTATATAAATAATACAATAAATAATATATTATTATATTGTACGGGCCGTGCGTGTGTGTGCGGTGCGGCGTGCGCGCGGGATATTATTGTATTTCCTATATACATTATATTGTTACAATTTTTACGATAATTTTCGTGTTGTTACGTTCGGACAATATGACTGTGACATTGTCGAAGCGTGTCCGGAGTGTCGTTCGGCGATCGCTGCCGCGAGGATGTCGGGACCGCGCGTTATTGTTAATGATGTCGTGTCAGTGTTACACAACGTCATTACAGCGTACACCTACAATGCGAAATAGCATCGAGAAAGTCGCGTGGCGGAAAGACGTTTAGACATTATTATGTGCATATAATCGTATGTAAACGAGATATCGACGACGACGACGACGACGACGGTGGCGATAATGATGAAGACGGGTCTGACGACGCGGTCCTCCCTTTGCTGCGGCAGTTTGCGCACACACATTATATTTATACACGCGGACACACGCATTTGTATGTACGATATATATATGTGTGTGTGTGCGCGCGTGTATGCAATAGTGTGTACACTGTATACGTGTATATACAATATATTGATTAACTCGGCAAACACATAAAATACGCGGACCCAAACGATTTAATGGATTCACATTAGTTTTATACGGCAAACCTATATATTTATATTCATATATATGTTTCGCTCGCGCGCCGCCGACGCCGATGCCGATGTAGCTCCTCTCGCCGTTCGCAGTGCATTTGTATGCGTGTATTTTTCGCGTTTTCTGGCGTCCACAAAATAACACATCCGAAACCTAATCGATAATAATTACAATATGTACTGTGGTAAATCCGGACGCGCTTTTCGACGCGCATCGCCGAGGCGTCGAATGTCATATCGCGGCAGCGTACGCGACACCGATAACCCCGATGTGTGCGAGCGCGTATCGTTATTGTAGTTCTATGTGCGACATTACGTCTGAGATATTGCCGTTGCGGCGACGCGACAACAGTCGAATATAAAATATCTAGTCGCGTTACGCTATGACCGTATGACTGTAAAATAACGTTATATTATACGTGTTGGGACACTTATCTAGCACTCATCTAGCGTTTTTCGAAAATAAACGGACGCACGCGGCGACGACCCGGCGGTGGTTAGGAGTAACAAAACCGTAGGGCTAACTAACCCTTTCGGACGAGAGAGGCCAGTGGTTTGGAGTCCGCGAGGGTGGGGGTTACGCGGTTCGTTACAAAATTCGTCGAGCCAACGCGAAGGGGCTGATTGACCAAAAAAAAAAAAAAAAAAAACTTTTTATGTGCGCGCGAGAGTTGTTTTTTATTATTATTAACAGAACGCGCGATGATGTGGGGGAGGGGGGGGGAGAAGTGAGGACGTGTCCGCGAACGGAGGACGAAACGATATAGCACGAGCACGCGAGACGCGAGCGTCGCGTACAGTGGTGGCGGCGGAATATAATATGTACATTGCGTATATACGTGTGCGTGTGTGCGTGTGTAGGAGCAGCGTATAATGTACCAGTGGCGGCGGACGAAGTCAGTCGGCCGTCGTTGAGCAGCACAGAAAGGCGGGAAAGATAAGCGATTGGAATGAAAATGTTTTGCGTGCCGCGGCGGGTTACGGTGGTGCCGCGTGACGGCCGGGCGACGGCGGGAGGGGGGGGGGGGGGGACACGGGACGTCGGCGGCTACGGTGGCGGCGCGGCCGAGGAGATGGGTCGCGGGAGGGCGGCGGGCCGCCGCGACGACTGGGAAAGTGGGGCACTCGGCGGAAAGGGATTTTCACTGGAGCCACTTGCCATCGATCGTGTCTGAGACCTCGCAGACGCACGCACACTGCAGACACACTCGCACGACTTGGGCCACTTGTCCGACGTCCTTTTTATAGCGCTCTCGCACACACACACACACACACACACACACACACACTGCGCAATGCATATTATGTATATTATTTTGTATATATGTATACGCACGTGCACACACACACCCGCGCGCGCGCCCTTGTATATAACGATATCCGTGTGGGGCGGCGGCGGCCGCTCCGAAAGCGTTCTCTGTGTGTACATATATGTGCGTGTGTGCGTGTGTGCGTGTGTGCGCGCGCGTGTGTGTAGGGCTGTGAACGGTCGCGACGGCGTGTAATGTGTAACGTGTCCGCAGTGACGGGAGGAGGCATCGCGGAAAAGTAATCCAAACCGAGAAAAACCTGCCCATTTGAACGCGGGCCGTGTGTACGCGGCGCACCGTTCTAACGCGCCGCGTTATTATTTATTACTATTATTATATTTTGTGCTGAGACGTCGTGCCGACGTACCTATTATACGCGCGACTCCGCGGCACGGACCGGCGACTATTGATAAAACAATATTATACCATTGTAGGCAGTGTGAAATCGTCGTACGATTAATAAATATCACACGATAGTCATTGCCGCCGTCTGTATTATATTTATACCATATCGTCTCCGAGGCGCGATTTCTCTCTCTATTCAGCCCCTGCAGTCAATGACGTGATACGTTTTCAAATGCCGCATAAAAAAAAAAAAAAAAATGCTTTCTATGTATATTTATTTTATATTTCACGCGTGACGTTCGTGAATAATTTTCAAAATATTATGTCGTAAAATAACAGCCGTCGAGCACATTTCGTTTTAATATACACAACATATTATTATAATAGCTGGTACCTGCAGCACCAGATTTTTAAATTAAACTCTAATTTTATTTTACGTAGGGTAATTCACCAACCATATACTCACTCCCGTTTATTCGAATTTCGATTTTAGGAATTTTTGAGTATACTTAAAGACCATATTTTCAAAATCCTGAGATTTTTCGTACTATTAAGTAGTGTCCTGTGACGATATAACCTTCTGTTTTTCAAACGAGAACCTCTCTTTTTTACTATAAATTATTCAGTATATAATTTTTTTTGAAATTTTTGATGTATTTAATTCAAAATTCGAACAACTATTTTTCAGTTAGTCAAATGATTATATTAAGAATAATAACCCTTAAAAATAGTATTACAAAAATACAAATTATATTATGTAATATTGGACCTAGTATTTATTATACTAACCTAACCATTTTCGTGGATCTATTATCCTTAGTATACAAAGTTAAATAACTCAAAAGCTATTGGTTCGAATTTTGATTTTGATACTTCAGAGTTTTCCAAAAAATTATCCGCTTAATAATTTATATTTGAAGGTGGAGGGGGTTCTCGTTTGAATAACAGAAGTTTGTATCCTCACAGAGCATTCCTTAAGTAGTGTTATAAATCTTAAAAATTTGAAATTATGGTCTTTAAGTATATTTCAAGTAGAAATATCATAGATAGAAATGTTAGAAATGTTTCACCAGATAGAACAAAATATTAAGAAACATATAATAAACAAAAATATTTTATTTAACTTATGTTACAATGGTAAGGTTAAATATTATTTTAATACTTTAGTATATTTTTATATATTATGCATAAGAGTATTTAGGTACCTAATTATTATCTTTAGATTTATAAGAAAAACGAAAAACAATTTTTTTATTTAAATGAGTATTTATTTTATAATTTTCAAATGCTTTTAACAGTTGTTCTTCATCTTCTTCAGTTATATTGGTTTTATATAATTTAAAGTTCGATATAGCTTTAAATTTTTTTTCTTTTTTTTCAATTGTGGATTTGAATACACCATTTTTAAACTTGCAAATCATAATTATATGATTGAAACTATAAATGTCTATAAATGAAAAAATAATTGTAATTGTAATATTAAGACAGCCCCGAATATAGGCACACCGAGTTTTAGAATTTTTAATGTTTGATTACAGTTACAAATACTACATTATTTAATAACAATTTAATAATGATAATTTAATAATTCGATTCAATAATATTCTCTACTAATGTGTGTATTCATTTTTCATAATCATATAAAAATAAAGTTATGACCAAACACACATTGCCGGCCCACCGAAATTTCCCGATTCCAGACACGCCGACCCAATCCGAGCCTGAATTGAGATTATTATTATTCATGGTTTGAATCAATAAAAAGTATACCACAATACTAAATTATTTCCAGTATGATGGAATTATTTAATACATTTAATATTCATGTTGAGATTGTATTAAAATATTTTAATTTATTTTGGAAGGAAAGTGATTGAAATACAATAATACAATAATATGTATATACACACACACATATATATATATAGTACTTAAATGTAAACATTTCTATGTGCAATAAAAAATCTGATAAAATAAATTTGAATTTTTACACGCAAGACTTCTCGATAATTTATTAATGTTGTATAAATTGTTTAAATTGTATTCACTTCCCACGTATTTTAATTAAAAGTACAAATCTTACCTTGTATATAACTATAATTTAAATCTTAGAAATTATATTATTTTCGCATATATTATAATCGTATTTTACACATTTAAAAGTAAAAAAAAAATATCGCAGCTGTTGTATTACCTACTTTATAAAAGTTGTTTGCACAAAAAACATAAATGCGTGTGCGTAAAATCAATATAATCAGTATTATTACAGTACAGTTTACTATATACAATATATAAAAATCTAAATAGTCTTGCATGTTAGCGTATTATGATCATTTTTTTATTTTTATGTAAATTAAATAATGATATATTATGATGGTCTTTTTTTAAAAATAATTAGTGCCTTTAAAACAACATCAATTTTAAAGTTCTTTTAGACCTTGAAATTTGAATATCTTTAAATTACTGTATGAGATTTTAAACCATTAGAAAATATTTCTTTAGAATTTTATATTTCTCGATGTAAATAAAATGCATATATTTTTTCATTGAAATGTGTTACTGCTAGAGTAATATCAGAAACGGTAACGTAAAAGATAGACAAATAATTTTTTTTATCCTACTAACTTATTTTTTACATACTACTCGAGAGATTAGATTTGTGAGATAAATATTTAATACGTAACCTTATATTTGTATTTGGAGTAAAAAATTAAAAGCTATACAATGTTCAAGGTCTGTGCTCGGTCTACACACATACACACATATACTTATATATATATATATATATATATATATATATATATATATGTGTATATATTTATTTTATAAATAAACGGACGTAAGTCCTTTACAATATTTTAAACGCACGCATGGTAATAATAATACATGGTATGTGAACTCTCATATACAGCAAGATGTCTTAAGAATAACAAAATTATAAATTAAGATATATAAAACATTTATAAAGTTACATATATAGACAAATAGAACGCAAAAGGTAAATACAACAAAGAAAGATGTAAAAAATGAGATGTGCTAAACAAAATCAAAGATAATAGAATTACCCGCAGCCATTAAGATATTAGAGGAACAGTTTATCATATAGTTTGTTTTATAAGGAACCGGATAGAATAAAACACTGCATCTTGTGTTAAGGAAGTTTATTTTAAAACGAATAAAAGAAAGGTGCTCTTCACATTCGATATTCCCTAAGAGTAAATTATGTAAACATTTGGAAAATAATAAAATGCGTCTGTTATTGGGCGGAGAAAAATTGATAAATATTAACATTGAATCATAAGAACCATGAGGAGGCTTATAAATATTAAAGTTGAAGGAGATGAATCGAAGAAAATTATTTTAAACTGATTTGATCCCATCAATCTGCTTAGAAATATCATTAGTCCAAATTAATGGACAATATTTCAGGTTAGAGTGAGCAAGGGCACAGAATAAAACTTTTAAAGACAGGGGATCTCTGAAAGATCCACAAGTTTGTTTAATAAAGCCCAAGTTGCGCTTTGCCTTATTTTTGATCATTTCAGCATGAGCTGAAAAATTTAGTTTTAAATCGAAGATTACGCCTAGGTCTTTAAAGTTTGTCAATAGTTTAATATTTGAGTTGAAAATAAAGTAATAATCATAATTGGTAACATTTTTAATTAAGCTAAAGGGCATAAATTTGCATTTGTCAATATTTAATGACAGACGTTTAGCTGAGCACCAAGATTGAAAGTTATTTATATCGGTTTGTAAGTCAATCACGTCCCCTTGATTATTAATTATTTTTACGAGTTTAAGGTTATCAGCAAAAAAAAAAAAACATGAACATTTTTTATAACATTTGGAATGTTCTTAATAAAAATATTTAAAAGTAAGAGAGGTGATATCCTTACGGGCCATCGGATGGTACATTAAATCGATCAGATTCAAAGTTCAAGTATTGAACAATGATAATACGGTTTGAGAGAAAAGAGTGAAACCAGGAAAGTAGAGTATCGGAGAACCCGAACAGTTTTAATTTATTAAACAATATTTCATGGTTTATACTATCAAACACCTTAGATATATCAATATAGATAATATCGATTTGCGAGTGGGCTTAGAAAGATTCAAGTATTATTTGTTTAGTGATTGCTAAATCACAATTAGCTGATCGTTTAGGTTTAAAATCATATTGATGATGAGTAAGAAATAAGGAGTAATATATATAAACTTTAATAGAGACTAATTTTGAAAAAAGTTTTGGGATTACCGATATTTTTAATATAGGCCGATAATTAGAAACATTAGTAGGACCATCTTTTTTAAAAACAGGATGAATAAAAGAGTTTTTCCATAAGTCGGGGAATATACCATTACGGAATGATAAGTTAAAGATATAGTTTAAAGTCAGAGTTAGTATAAATCTACAGTTGTACAAAAAAAAGGCGGGAATGTTATCAGGGTCTTGTTAAAATTGAGAGGGAAACTGGTGCTTTCGTTTAAAGCATCTAATTCTGTAAACAATATAAACGAAAAGGAAAATGAGTAATTATTACTTAAGGAATTATATAAATAAGGTACAATAGTGGTTAGTTTGTTTGGCTGAGGGTAATTTTTAAAGAAAAATTGAGCAAATAAATTAACAATATCATGTTCATTATCAGCTGACATTGTGTCGAGAGTAAGGAAATTTAGTATTGAATTATTATTTCTACGATTATTAACGTATATCCAGAAAGATTTTAGGTTTAGTTTGACAAATAGTTGAACTTTATTAATATAATTTTTAAAATATAGTTTAGCAGTTTTTTTACAATTTGCTCTCAAATGGGAAAAGTTATTATAATCTGATAGATCATTAAATTTTTTATACAATGAATGAGCAATTTTTTTTTGTCTTAATAATGATTTTAATTCGGTAGAATATCAAGAGAGAAACAATTTGAAGAAACACGCTTCTCCGGCACAAAAGTACTAATTGCTTTATTCAAATAATTATAGAGGTGATTAATTAATTCATTAAGGCTAAAATTAATAAAAGTATTATAAAATAAATTATCAGTTAAAAAATTAACAATATTAATATAATTACAATGCTTAAAATCATAAAAATAATCGGTTGACGTTAGTAGATTAAACTGGTTATAATAAATTGTAATATTAACAACCGGGTGGTGTTTATCTAATGGTAATAGTGGGTCTGGGTTATTAGAGACAGTAAGGTGAATGTTAATAAGGCTAGATCTAAAGTTATATTATTTTAGTTAAGAACATGGTTGAACTGATTAAAGTTAAAATACGATAGCATATTTACAAATTAGGAATCTATCTGAGAAGTGAAATTTACTAGAAGCGATATATAAGACCAGTGAGTTGGTAGTAAATTAAAATCTCCTAATATTATAATTTTTACAGATGAATAGACCAAATATAAATCATTTAAAGTGGAAAAAACATTTTCGTATGTTATTAATGGGGAACAAAGCGGCATATAAACGCAGCCAATAATAAAAAATGTATCATACATCTTTAAATGTACAAAGACTGCTTCAATATTATTGATAGAAGTATTTAAAATTTTACATTTGATTTCATTTTGTACCACAGCTAAAACGCCCCCACCACGGGAATGATTACTATTTAGAGGCAATCTATCACATCGAAAAATTATATAACTAACAAAGTGCAATTTGGAGTTACATATAGCTGGTAAAAGCCATGTTTCAGTAAATATAATTAAATCAAAAAGAGAGGTATTTAATGAAGGAATTAAAGTGTTAATTTTAGAAACCATGCTTCTAACATTTTGATAGTAGGGTAGCAAATTTGAGTTGGTGACTATTTTTTTTGAACCTCAGAGGAGACGATAGTTGATTGACCTTTAAAGTATTTTATTATCAGATTTTGCTCATCTTTAATATTTGTACATTTAACTGATTGCGTAGATCACGAAGAAATTCTTGCTGATAAGGTAACTTATAACTCGTAATTTTAATATCATTAACATTTTTATCAGATTTCAGAAGACGTGATAATCCGAGTATTTTAAATACATCTAAAGCCGTTTACAATTCAATTTTTAGCGGATGAGACTTGTTGTCTGGTTTACCTAAACGGCTAATCTTGATTGGTTTTATGTCCGTCCCAAGTTTATCAAAAATGCGTGTCACTGAATCAATATCGGAGGTATTATTGCGATTAGATTGTTCACGCATATTAAAAATAATAATGTTTTTAAAACGATTTTAAGGGTTGATAAACTCGGCAAGCATGCCTTGATTAGCGTTGGACATTGGAGCAGCTGATTCTAATAGATCGACATGATCTTTGATAGTAGTCAAATTGTTAGGAAGCACATTATTTTTATTTTTGATATACGATAATTGAGAGAAAATTTCGTGGAATTTTTTATCAAAAGAATTAAGTTTTTCATTTTACTGATGAATCAAATCAATAAGTTTGGTTTGCCCCGTGCGTAAATTATCGAGATAACCGATAATTGATTTTAAGTGGGGTTCGCCAGTAGAGAGTAGAGTAAGAGGAATAGTAGAGTTACCGGCGACAGAAATAGTATTTTTAGATTTTTTTACGCAAGCATCGCAAGACCATAATTTATTTAAACTCTTCAAATCGTCAATATCCTCATGTTTCAACGAAACATAAATAAGGTGGTATAATTTAGAGCAAGAAGAACATGAAATTGAATTGTTATGTCTGCGCTTAATACTCACAACACAGGTTTCACATGAAGCCATGTTATGTAATTGATGCAGCGATATGAGGTAATTACCAATAAATACTTATGTATAGTAACGCAGAGCACAATAAATGGAGATAACACACGTGCATACACTATGACGGTTAGCTGAAGACTTTATATATATATGTACATTCCGCAGTAGTTGAATTTAAAATACTGATTTATTATTTCGCCCCAAAACTTTTCTTTGTAGTAGGTATTATAATATGTTTAAAGTTTAAAAATAAATTCAAGAGACGTGAAAATTCCTATTTTATATTTTAACTTATAAGTCTTACGAGACATTTTTTCATGTAAATAATTTGTTATCTCAAATATATTTGTATACGGTTCATCGTACATAATATATTCAAACATATTTTATGTGTAAGATTAGGTATATATGTTAATATATGTATATTTTTTAATGTGATTACAATGTAGTATTTAATTTTTATAATTCTAAAGACAAATTGTCATAAACTGCTTACTGCGATACAATTTGTATATTATAATATGTTTAAAATTATTTAATTAATTTCAATATTTCCTTATCCATGAACGCGTTGCATTTCGATATGGTCTAAATAAGACTTAGTAAGAACAAAAGTTTTTTTGTGAACTAAAACAATTGATGTTCTAAAGATCTTATCTACAACTTCATTTTGTATCAACTGAAATAATATTTTATTTAAATCCTGGAGTTTCGTATTATAATCACCAAAGTGCAGTTATTATTTTGTCACAATAACGACATAACTATTAAACATTTTATTTGTACAAAGAAATATTATAAGGTTGAAAATATTCAATTCAAAATTGTAGCTATAATTAAATGTTCTGTAAGAAATATCATCTTAGGAAACAATACAATTAACTTAATATTGACTAATATTAAAAAACAAAAACAAAATGAATTGTCTAAAAATAGCTAAAAATTAGTCAAACATTTTTTTAAAATTAAATTGTGATTAGAAAATGTCAATATATTAAGTAACTATGGAATTTTTCAAGTTTCTAAGATAATTTTTTTTTTTTTTGAATAATGAATATATTAGAAATAAAAAAATAATAATAATCGTTAGAAGAAAAATTATTGTAAATTTTAATAAAAAAAAAAATCATTTTATGGATTTGTAAAAGTTCAAAATGATGTATTTTTATATTTTGGAAATTTAATATAGATTTAAAAATATTGTCAAATAGTTTCCAAGGAAATGGCTATAAACCAAAAAATAAATAAAAATACAAAAGTAAGCAAGTGCCCGTTTATATCCTTGGTTGTTTTTGGCTTACCAACGCTCTGTTTAGAATCGTTTTTATCGAATGCCCTTATTTATAGCCAAATTCAATTATTAAGTCAACCGCCTCAGTAACCCATACTCAAATCGTGTATATTTTTTCTAATGTATTTTTCTATACTAAAAATTAAAAATACCGAAAATCCATTAAGATGAGATTCCGTATCAAAATAGAACATTAATAAACTCATCTGTAATACCCAGCTTTTGGATACATATATCGGTTTTACCGTAAGCTTTTGAAACTCGGATACACCCAATCTCACTTGTGTTGATAAATTCAAAAACGATTTCTATGTAAGTACCTATGCCCATAAAACGTACTCCGTCCGGAAAGCTTAAGCAAAGCCGTGCATCGAACATTCCGACATGTATATAGGCAGGCAACAACAATTATTATTATGGTATAAGGCGTGTTAAAAATAAAATTATCATCGAAACATTCACCAGAACCGTCATAAATGGGTAGATTCTCCTGTCGAGAGACCAAACAAAATTATTATTTTTAAACCTTATTTAAGTCTACTATACAAAACTCTATAGATTCTCCAACCCTTACAAAAAAAAAAAAAAAAACAAAACAAAACAAAACAAAATAAAAAAAAAATAACATCATATAACATACATATACTTTACCCCACCGCAAGCTTTTGCTTCGGGATGGGGTAAATTAATTGTAATGCGTTATAATTTTAATACATATTTTAATATTACGTATTCATTTATAAAAAAAAAAAAATAATAAAAATTCATTTACATGTCGTTATTGTGTAATGTGTACGTATTATGGCATACAGTTAAAATTGGAATCGTCTGCAGTAATCCAATGGGTATTCACAGCTGTCCGATAGATTTGCTCGCGTATAGTAGCACATTATAATATTATAAGCCCGTCACCGATTGTCGAGAAAATTCTTCGTACTAGACTTGTACGTGCGTACGTGTACTATATATTATTATTATATACATACATATAAATATATATACATATAGAGTTTTGTTTTCCGAATATTAAGTTTAGGTTTTTTTTTTGCCTTTTTTCATCGCTATTCACTGACTGTAACCATGACGACTGTATAACGTATCAGCGGAACTTATAAAATAAAAGTTATCCTTTTCGAGTTTGTAAAAAAAAAAAAAAAAAATATCAAATAAAATAACCGAAAAATAAAAGAAAACTTTTATTTGATGTACAACGTCAGATAACGGCGGCGGCGGTCCCGACGTGCACAGAGGAGGACCTTATAAACTTTTTCGGAAAGCAGCTTTCAATGTCATTTTTCTCAGCCACTACGATTCTCGCATCGATTGCCCGGCGTCGTCGTCGTTGCCGCCTCCAACGACGACGACGACGACGACGTCGCCGCCGCAGATTTTTACAACAGACACGTAAACTGCCCCCGGGTCGCATAAACGTTGCTTATTATATTATTATATTATATACGTCGTTGGCGACCGCAATGAATGCGTGTGTGTATGCGCGTATTTATAAAGCCGGAGAATGACTGTGAAGATGATAATAATAATATACTCGTGGGAGAGAGGTGATGAGCGAGGGGTGATGCAGTGAGGATCTTATATTATATATATATATGATATCGTGTGTATCACGACGTTCGGGAGAGAGGCGCACATAATATAATACGGACGACACCCCCCCTCCTATTCCGCGGCTGAAAATCCGTAGTAAAATTATATATATATATATATTATATATATATATATGGTATACATACATAATATGATATATAGAGGTTATCGAACGTTAGTCCGGCTCGGTGCGTCTGCCGGGGACCGAAATATCTGGCTCACATATAATAATAATAATAATAATAATATACGTGAACCACAGCTGATAATAAATAAACACCGTCCCCGTCGAAGAAGTGGGTCAACTCTTGGACGGCGAAACAAAAATGGTTTTAATATTTATGAGAAATCCGTTGTCGGAAAAAAAAATGTAAAAAATAATAGCAAAACTTTCGATTTTCCTTCGCCGAGATCATCGCAATAGTAATAACAATATTATAATGCTCCTTCGCGCGACGGCGGCGGCAAAAACGGGAAGCCCGCCCGAATAGATTTCGCCCAAACGGATACCGGAAGGATTTGTTCGCGACTCGCCGCCGCGTCTGTACGTTTTCTAACGACCTTTGCGTCTACCATCACAAGAATACTGTTATTAGCGTGGTAGGTATAAATTCACGCGCCACGTGCGTTTAATATTATATTATATTATATTATTGTATACACGCGGATATCCTTCTTTTAAACGCCATCACGCTTTAATTTAAAAAAATAAAAACCAAACCAAACCAAACCCATTTACTATTTTGATTTATTGTTTTTACCTCGGGCTTTTCACGATGCTATATATAAATTGTGCATACTGTGTATATACACAGATCAGTACGCTCTTTTACATATATATACACACACACACACGTGTTGTTTACACGTCGATAATGGTCTAGTAAAATCATACACGGCCATGCATTAATAATCGTGGCTCTAAGCACTTTTGGACTAAATTAAAAAATAAACTTTGAACGCAATTTAAATATAATCTACGATGTGAATTAAAAAAGTTTTCGTCCTTGAAATATGTTGTTTAATCTCCATTTACATGAAAAGGGTTTAAACACTTGGTTTGTGTATGGTGTCTTGAAAAGCTTAAATATAACACATTAGTGAAAGTTCAAGACTTGTACTGATTTTCAAAAAAAAAAAAAACATTAGATGGTTGTGTATGGATAACATTTACAACAGCGGTACAACATAATATATTTATTATACTATAAATTACGTTTTTCTGTTCGTAAAAATATTAATACTATTATAACTTTGACATAAAACTATGATTTATTAACGTATGAAACAATACGCCGTTAATAAATTACATACTTTTAAAATTTAATTATTCAGATAATACAAGAATATTAATAAGCAAAAATATTCATTTACATATGAATATTAATAAACGCATGTAGGTAATATGTACCTCCGCGATGCATATATAGTGATAATAAGTTATACCAAATATTGAATTTATTCACGGAATTTAAATCAAAATGATTTGTATAATTGGTGTAATCAGAAATACAGAAGCAAATTATTCAATATTCTACAATATAAGAACATTATTAAATGATATGTAAGGATTTTTTTTTTGGGGAGTTCACATTTGTAACTCTATACACTTGTAAAAACAAATTTTATTTTAAATAAAATAAAAAATAATTATTTTTTAAGCTGATGGTGAAACATATACGTAGTTTTTTAATATTGACGTTGGATCAACGATTAATAAAATAAAAATCTTTACACTGTTACGATATAAATCATCAGCTAAAGATTTAAGTTTAGGAATAAAATGTATCAAACTATTGTCGGTGGGTTGAAAATAAATCAGAAAAATTGTTGAAATTGCTAACAATAAATTAATATAGCATTTAAACGACGAAGAGAACGGAACGGTTAAAATTTCCTTGGGAAAAGTACAAACAAAAATAGATCACTTCTTTTTATATGATTTATCACAGCTTCACTTTAATACTGATAATTTATTATTAGTAGGGTGGAGATGTGCTGCAGTCCATTATTATAATAGTTCACAAGTCAACAGCTCGCTCGAGTTATTTGTTCTTCGGCCACGGTTTATATTATACATAGTATATAATATATATTATATTGTCATAGTTTAGCGACTGAAATAGTAAGGGCTATCGAATAAAATGGCAATTCGTTTAGTTTAAGTGTTTGCACAAAGATAACGATAACGGATGGTCCGTAGATAACGTATATTCGTGAGTACCTATCCAAGGTACCTAATACCTTCCCGAGATTCTATCGTATCGGCGGGCAAAACGGTGGTCTGTGGCGATACGATAAGCATAAGAAATAACATAAACTTAACTATATACAGAATAATTTTGGATGAAAATCGCTTAATATGTTGCTGATGTTGATAGTACTTACATACCTACCGCTTATAAAGGTTATATTGCACTTATTTTGCACTGGGAACGGAAAAATGTAATTTTCGAATTACACTCGTTCCAAACATTATGCATAAAAGATAAAACCTACTAATTAGTACGTTAAAAACTACTTAAGAACTATCCTGTAGAGTATAAAGATTTGCATACTTCTATTTTTCAGACGTGTGCCTTTCTTTTCTACTGTAAATTATTCAGCAGATAATTTTCTGAAAATGTTGTATCTAAATCAAATTTCAAATAAGTATTTTTGAGTTGTTTAACTTTGTATACCAAAAATAATATTGGTCTATGATAACAAGTTTGGAAGATTTGAGGGCTATGGTGACTAGAAAATTTTAGTAATTAATATTAATCTATCAATATTTATAATTTGTAAAAATCATACAAGTATAATTAACACGCTAGATCCAATGTGTCATATTAGGGTGGTCCTTATTTATAGAAGTAAGAAAAAAATATTTATATTTTTAATGTAAGACCCCCTCATTTTTTTCATTGTTATAAGAAAATAATTTTGGTTAATTTTGGTCGTGACTACTCACTCCCTTCCCGTGCCCCTGGGGGGTTGAAAAATAGCCAACAAGGGTAGTTTTATCATTTTGTCGACCTAACTAA
>JACXSJ010000921.1:133033-143407 GCA_014851325.1 Pentalonia nigronervosa | reverse complement strand
TTACATCTCAAATCACACACTTCACACTGATTTAAACATCCAAACAGTTCCAGAGGTAGCAAAATCATCCTACAAATTATTCCGCTCCCGTCTAGCAAACCACTCAAACCCTCTGATCCTTGCCCTCGACTCTATCAACATACCTGGTGACCCTCCAAGAAGGCTGAAAAGAAACTGGTGCAGAGACCTAGCAATAACAAAATTAAAAAAAAAAAAAAAATAATAACTCTCATTACCCACACAAAACCCCTCAAGCCATAAGTACTACTGTTGGGTAGTTCCTTAGAATCATGTCAACTCACGTTAAAATTATAAATACCGCATATATGCCTATTGTAAATAACCTTACAGATTGTATATTTTCAAATAAATGTTAAAAAAAAAAAAAAAAATGTTTAATATTTATATATACATTTATACGTTGATATTTCCGAAAACTGCTGCTTTAGAGTATTATGAAATGTCTTATTTGCTGTCATTAAATCAAATGTTTTAAACAAAAGTTGGATAATGAGTTTTTTACGTGTTACGTATAATAATCATTCTATCTATATTATTTTATTATGTTTCATTAAATAACAAATACAATGATATATCTACAGAGTGATTCAATATTTGTGTTACGGTCATTTTAATAATTCAAAATTGCGAAAAATGTATAATATGAAATTTTTTGATTTAGAAACATCTAAAATGGTTTGTACGTTTTATAATTTTGAACAATATTTTAGGAGGATTTACATAGCGTTTTGTAATAAGTAATATTGTTCAAGTACTAAAATATAGTAAAAAAAATGTCTTTATATTATGATATAATATGTATTAAGTTCCTATTTGAGTTTCTAAAGTCGATCACCTAAAACCTCCCTAATATATTGTGAAAAATTATAAAATGTACAAATAATTTTAGATGTTTCTAAATTTTGAATATTTATGTGATAAAATGGTTGTAACATAAATTTTAAATCACCCATAGGTATACATATATATTTATGAATGTATGCAGTAAAGTCAGGTCAACGATAATTTATAATATTCTAACATTAATGTTCAATAAATAATATGATATATTTTAAGTTACAATTATTTTATTATTAAAAAAATTTCGTTTTATTTGTTGATAAAATGTTGTGCTAAGCTAGTGAAAATGCATCAACAGATAATAACTTAAATCTGATAAATTTTCAAACTCTGACTTTGAAATTGGTAAATATTTATGAGAAGTGAGGTTTTATGATGGCTTCATAATATGATATATACATTTGATGATTTTAATTACATCTAGTTTATAAGTATTATAAAAACTTACCGATTGGCTTCCTCGAGTTTCGCTAACAGCGCCAGTTCTTCGGTGGTTAGTGCCGGTTTTTCACAAGGATCGTCGTCGTCGTCGTTATTGTTGTTATTTATGAATTCTGTGGCCGTTTGTGACGATACCAACATATCAGCCGAATTAACTGGTGGGCTCATCGTAGTCGTCCAGACCGTGAGGCCAAGACTTCAGGATACCGTCGGACGATGCGATCAACCGGATTTTCGGTGGTTGGATGGGTGGAAGACATTATCATTACGATCGGTTGAAATCTAAAACAACAGATAAATTGATTACAAAATAATAGGTAGTAAAATTAGTACGTGTTATATTGTATATTGATATATGCAATACAAATTTGTGACTAGGGTTTAAGTTCACAATTAAGACCTAGTGAGCAGGTATGTTTTGTACGGGCGGGTCATCGTCAAAATTTAGTAAATAATGTAGCTAATAAAAACGTATTTAAATACTTCTCATAAATGTGTCACAACTAGTGCCGGATTTAGTGGTGGTACAGGGGTTGCAATGTACCGGGAGCCTCGAGGATAGTTTGTGTTAGGGGCCTCAGATCGGTGTTCTAGATTTTCTAACTTTGTAAAGTGATAAATTATTAAGAATAATAAATAAATAATGGTCAAGAAAAAGGTATTTTAAGAAATTAGAAAATACATACACCTGTTTATTTTAAACTGTCATGAGCTCAGTTTTATTCTTACTTAGTATATAAACCAAGAGGTAGCTAATTGAAATATTTTCGTTTTTAAATCAAATATCAAAAAAAAAAAAAATTAATTAATCTACCAAATAACTTAAAAATAATTCTTTTAAAGACCTCCAGTATTAGTAGTTGCACTCCGGTCTTCCGAGACTTAGGTCCGACATCGGTCATAACTACGATTATACTTTTGTTGTAATTTGATTACGAAAGCTGATGATGAATAATAAATTTATAGAATCGACGTGTATCTACAACTTTTTAAAGAATAATTTTTGTTAACTCTATAGTATATAAATAATATTAAAATAGAAAAATACAACTATATGTATACCTACATAATGTTCATACACAGTATTCTAGTAGAGTAGTATAAACAAGGATTTCTTTATAGTAAATGGTCTGAACTCGGAGCATATTAAATAGAAAATGTTTAATTAATGATGATTGATGAGTAATCGAGTTATCTTGGTTTTTAAAAATGTACTTGGCTTAAGTTGATTCATAAAACTTGCACACGCCATGCACGTTAATTAATTATTAGGTGTATTTTGAATATTTATTAATAAGTTTCCTAATTTATTTTGATTGAAAAAATTAAGTTAATACCATAATTAAACCATTTATAATTTCAAATATAAAGAGATGCAAACAATTGAAAAACAATAAATAAAATAAAGATATTAAAAAAAAATTAAGTAAAAATATTAAACTTAGAAAGATAATTAATTTAAATTAATTAATATTAATTATTATTTATAAATTATAAAATACTTTGTATTTTATTTCACACTTTTCATCAATAAAATAACATGAATAATGAAACGAAATTTACTGTTAGTATACCTATGTCCTATATAGAATAATTTACCTTATAAATGAATAACTACGATCGCGATGTAGAGAAGTTACTTTTTTTTTTACAATATAGTAACAGGGCGCTTATTTTATTTTACAATTTTCTTCGGTTATCTGTTAATACAATAGTATTGTAGTTATTCAGAAAATAAAACAATAGGTACTTATAATAATATTGTATAATACGTTTTAACTTTTAAGAAAAAATGATTTTAGTTTTACGAAACGGTGTGAGATAATGAAAATTCCAGATGCATTATGAGGTAAAGTACATTTCGTATATAATTTCAGATCTGATGAATATGATCGAATCTTAAAAGCATTTTATTTTATAATGATTTTTTATAACAAACTAAAATAACAAAAAATGTCTATAAATAATATGTTCATAAAAAGAATATAAAAAAGATAGGAACTTACAGTGGCTAATTCTAAAATCCATTAAACACGTTATGAAAGTATATATAATTTGTATGACTATATAATATAATATAGCTATGTAAAAAAAGGATGAAAAAAAGAGGATAACACTTATGAGTTTTTTGAGCCAACATTTGTTTTAAATTTGGAGCGGAATAGATACCAAGAAAGCCGTTAGGCTTACAATGCATTTTATATGATCTTTTTTTTTTAGTTTGGCTATCATTATTTTGGGTTTTGAAACAATTTTAAGTTTCATGCAGCATATTATGGTTATTATTTTAAACTTTATAACAAATTGTTATTCAAACAAATACACTTTTTTTAGTAAAAATAGAAGCGTTTAATAATATACAACCGATTCTAGTAATATTAAACTTTATGATTTCGATTAATTTTAAGTACCCTGCACTATATCCAATGTATCCAATACAGAATAATTTCTTATTTTAAAAGTTAAGTACCACAAACAAAATATAAAGAAACATATTTTCAAATCATTATCAATAACAAATATTTATCATCATATAAGTATTACACTATATAACTCAACTGCAGTCATGAACTACAGCCAACTCTTTGTCAAGGTCAATCTGGTCAAATACTCTTGCATCTAGCCATCTGACTTCATAATATCCACTCGGCCACACCTCATCACTATAATTTTTGTTAGAATTGAAATCAATTATACTATCTTACCATTCACTCTAAAGCTTAACGTTGTTAACAGTTGTACTAAATACATTAATTTTTTTACTTGTATACATGTTTATTTTACGTAAATTATCAAAATTAACTTTCAGTTTAATGTACCTAACCTATAGATAGCGAAGCAAGAAATGTATAGGTATTTAGTTTAGTAATTATCTAGGTATATGCTCTGTCTATTTATCTGTTATAATTTTTTTAAGTTTTGTGTTAGCACTTCGTTCGGCGTTTTTACTTTGGTACTTTTTTGTATAATAATTGTCTATAAATGCAATAGTTATCAACAGAAATAATACTTATAGGTTATAACATAAACAAAATACATTGATGTACTTTAAATTGTATTTAGACTTATATCTAATGTATAAATGTATAGTTTTTTTTTAAATATATAATTGTTCACTACGAACAACAGTTGTTTACATTCACATAATACACAGGTAAAATACTAGTACGACACAGATAATTGAATCGTTCTATAATGATAATTAATGTAAATTTGTGAGCCTAAATAATAATTATTACTAATTGTATTCAACACGATGGTGTAGTGTAGTAATGTATATTTTGTGTCAATAGATAGTAACTTAGTAGGGACGTAAATATCACGAGTGTATAATGATATAATCAGTGTAATAAGTAAATCTAAATACTATATTATACAAAAATTTTTTTTGCTAAATCGAGAATTTCAAAATTATATTTTCCATAAAAAAATATGTATACTTACTTACCTAACTTAAATTAATTAATTTTATAAAAATCACCAACTTAGATTACAATTTTATAGTTCTATAAGTTTTATTATAGTTATTAAAATTAAATTTAAATATACTAAATAATGGTGTTCAATACCTCTAAATTATAAATTACTATGTAGTGTAAAGTATATAAATGTACGCAATATTACTACTTTATAAATTGTACTTTTAAAATTTCAGTTTCTTTTAAATTTTTAATAAACAGTAACTTCACTTGCATAGTATCAACATTACATAAAATATTAGGAGTTTGAAATAAAAATAAATTATTTATAAAATCCATCGTAATACATCGATACTTAACAGGAGTACAAGTACCTATCTACTTAAAAAAAATGTATTGTTATTACTGTTAGCATTACATTCATCTCCACATTACACGTATAGAAATCTAGAGATAAAATTCATTAAAAAATTTTATACATTGTACATATATGTATACTTTTCTCAAGTAATATATATTATACACTATATTATTATGAATAATGTGTTTTCATTCTTATTTTGATTTTAGTTCAAACACATTGACTGATTCTTAAGTATATAATATATAAATATACATTTTAACCAATTGAAATAGTTGTGTCTACACGGTTGTAAAGAATTACCATTTTTTAAAATTCTTTCCAATATTCACCACGCGTTAAACATGACGTAATTTATGCCGCTAACCTGACCGACCTCGAAAATACTTGCAACACCTGATCTAACTGAAAACATACAATTTTCCGCCATACAAACGTACATTTTAACGTTAATACAACAAAAAACTGCAGCTGATTAAATATTACATTGTTTTTTTTTTTTTTTTACTAATAATTTAATTGCGATTACCCATGATAAAAGTGTTTAGTTTTATTCAACAGCATAAAAATGTAATCAAAATATATTTAATAAATACATGATACAAAAATTGAGTGGGTCATCATTTTAAGCGGATGTCTTAACATTTTAAAACAATGACAAATATTACAAAAATGTCGTTAAAAACGAAAGATCAAATAATGATTATATTTCATCAGCTTTTTTTAAGGTTAATTTAAATATAACTGAAAAATTTAAAAAAATACATTTGTTAAACACAAATTTTACTACATTAAGAGTTTACTTCAAGAAGCTTTTTAATTATATAGTTTGGTTTATTTTTACTAAACACAAGTTAATAATATAGTTACACATACAATATAGGTACTATATAGTGTATATTATATAATTTTGTTATGCAGCACATTATATAGCCATCTACTCTCATGAAACTTAGTAAGTATAATATGTTTAAATCAAATAAGTGCACATATCTATTTTTATACTATTCTTACGTGTTGTTTTGTCGTGTATACGAAAATGGAAGCTGTATTGTAACTATCATTAATTTATAAAAATATAGGCACATACAACTGTACAATTTAGTTAATAGTTGTTAATTTAATAAGTATAGACATATCAATGTTAATTAAATAGTGTTTAAAAATTGGTATTTAAAGTTATAATCGTTATTTGATGATGATAGTTTAAAATAAAATTATGTATGTTATCATTTATCAGTTATCAATGTGTACATAATACGTAAGTGCTCATAGCAATACGTATAATATGTTAACTGTGTATGTTACTATAGATCTATTATATTTTCATGGTAGTTTTTAATATTTTTGTTAAATTCTAATAAAATAATAGAAAAATGTGTTGGTAACCGTTGTGGGCTAAGAGTGTACCTTGTCTTTGATTATGTCACTATAACATGTGTGTTAAATTTAAATTCAATAATAAATAATTGCATACAAAAAATGATTCTGAACGTTAACGGTTTGTTAGAATATACTACTAAGTATATTTATATTGCTATTAAATAAATTAATTTTAATATTAGTAATACGGTAGGTTGAATATAATTTTAACGAAAACATTGCATTTAAAATATCACTAATAAGTGTATAAAATATTATAATATAGTACATTAAGAGTCTCAAGTATTCACAACAAATATTTTTAAATTATTTCGTATAAATAACTAGTTTCGTCCAAATTCGAACTTAAAATATCAATAAATAAACGGTAATTATATAATTTTTAATTACACGATGAACTATATACTTATAAGTAATTCTATTATTATTAAATTATAATTATATTGAATTTTCAAACCGCAGTTATGAAAATTGAATATTTTATCATTTTTAACTACAAAATAATTTGCAAAAATTTGAATCTCAACTTAAAAAAATAAATCGTGCCTATGAATTTTTAATATTTTTAAATTGCTATAATAACAACTTATGAGGAATTATATTTTCAATGTTTTTGACATTTGAAAAAAAATAATTAAAAAAATTGAAAATGCTAAATGTTTATAAATACTTCTAAATTCAAGTATTTTAAAAATTATATTATGTATACAAAATTTTGTTGTAGACATTTGGTGAAAATTTCAAGTATCTATGTATCTAAGGTTATTTGTTTTTGATTTACACCAAAAAATAAAATAGATTTTGTCAAAAACTGGCTATGCATAAAAATTCTTATTTTATTTTTGTTTTTCCCAGTTATTTTTAAAATTACTAGAAATTTTTTATTTTTGATCACTCAAAGTACCAACTAAATCCAATTTGTTACCAGACACCATCTTAAAAGTGGAAAATCAAAGAATTTATTTTCAGATGCAAAAAATTAAAAACACACATTAGTATAAAATCAAATCAATACATTCATCATTCCGCTTATAACCTAAATTAGTCTTTATTGTAGAAAAATTTGTTTCGACGAAATAGACTATACTATATAATGTGTGCTTGTGCAAGTGAAATAAAACGAATGTCAGACATTAGGTCCCTGTATAATATTGTACGTCTTTATTTTATTTTCATTACAATTTCGATGCATTTACTTTTACATCCTAGTACAATGACTAATAGTCGGAACATCTTTAGATATATAGCACATATTATTTATCCGGCTAGTTCAACAGTTTAAAAAATAGTCAAGTACCTATAATATAATAATAGTACAGTATTTATAAATATAAACCATAATATGAATTTAAATATTTCGACAATTCTGATCAATAGTGGTAGGAGAAAAATTCATAATTCATACTATTAAATTAAGATGTTAGTGTGCTACCTGTATGGTATTGTATACGGTCACTGTTCATATTTATAGCGAACAGTGACACTAGTTTTTTATATGCTTATGCTATTATATATATTATATAATTTTTAATTCTTAAATCAAAAGAAAGTTAAACCATAAAATATGTTATTCGTGTAATCGTGTCTATTACACATATTCTAGAAAATTTGACATCGCACTCTTATCACATTTATCATAAGTATAATAGATTAAGATGCTAAAAAGGAGAATAATGTTTTAGTCTTAACGGGGCTTATTTTAAAAAAATTTACTTTAAGATACATCACAAATTTAATAAAATGTGAAGCAACAGAGTTGATTGTAGTATATGTAGCGTAAAACATTTTTCTATGTTACATGTGTAGTGGACGGAAACGATAAATCGATATAAGCACTTTGAATAGGAAATGATTTTAATAATATTAAAAACGTATTAGTACATTTTTTTCTGTATACAACCAAAACGTATACTTGTCCGATATTCCTATTGTATATTGAATATAAAAGTATAACAAATGTGAGAGAGAAGATAATTTTTTTATGTTTGGTTGGGCACGAATGGTGAAAAAATGGTAATAGGATCGATATACAGTTGGACCAAATGAGGTCATTGTTGACCATTACTCTCTAGGGAATCTCATAAAAACACTAGATACTTTAAACTATATATATATAGTGTTCAACATATTATATATTATTTAAAATCTAAAATCATTATACTTTTTTTGTTGTTGTAAAAAAACGTAAAATAAAAGTTATCGTAAAGTTTTTATTCATTTACTCTAGAAATGTTACGTAAAAACAAGGGTTAGTTAATTATAGTTTTATAATTAAAATTAGAAGAGACACTTAAAAAAAATTACTATAAATAATACGAATCCAATTAATAAAAGGTTTACATAATGTTATCATATAGCTTACAATTTTATAAAACTTTATATAAGTACACCAATAAGTTATATAATATTTAACATATTTTTCGTATGTTTTAATTTTAATTTGCTATTAATTTAATACAAAAATAGTTATTGACAAATAACAGAAAAACAAAATCCCAAAAGTGAAGACAAATTGTAAAATGTTTTTAGTTAAAGATTACATGTTGAAACATATGGTTGACAAAAATGCATAATATTAAACAATATAAGCTCTTGTAATAATGCCATATTGTTGCAATATCATATTAAGTAGAAGAATAATGAATATATTTTTAATTGTATATACTTACAATTTAAACTTGAGGACAGAGACTACTGATGAATGATAGTATAACAAAAGGATAAGTAATTCGTACAAAATAGAAACAATTTTTAAGATAAACTTATTAAATACCAAAATGTTCTCTAGGCCTACAGTATATGTGTAGCTTGGCCATATTATTTAATAGCTTCATACAATAATATACCATTACGTAATTAATAAAATTGATATTAGTTACATTATGTTAACGACCATATGATTATGTTTGTATGTAATATTTGAGTTTTACGATAATTGATATATAACAAGTATTAATTTTTAAACAATAGATAAAAAAATAAAAAATAATAGTTTTATATATAATATAAATTATATATTCATATTTAATATAAAATAAAAGATTAGTTATTTTTTGTTAAGGATATAATGACAATAATGAACATGGGAGTTGCATTACATTTAACAGATGCAAAACATATATTGTATAATACATAAATATGTGTATAGTATTATAGAAATATGTTCATTTTCAATATTATTTTATACCTAACCAATAAGTTGCATAATATGATATATGTTTTAAATTAATTACCATAGTAACTATAGTTTAAAATATTATTTCTTATTTATTAAATTGTATTAAGATACGATAGGGTTGGAAAAAAAATTTAAAGAATATAAATTAGTCTACTATTAATTATCAAATCTCTGCGTTCTAGGCATTTTTTTTAGATATTAAATAGAAAAAAAATTGCTTTTATATTATAAAGAACACATGTGGGTTAAGTATAACCATGATATAAAATTACGCTGTATACTCATATGCGTAGGTAACACGTGGGATGGATCTGTAGGAATTACTAATAAGAATAACAAATCAAATCCTACAGACTTGGTACGGACACGTTTGACTATGGAAGTATAGAAGAATATAACACTAATATAAAATGTACCTACTTATTACTTATAAATTTAAACATTTAAATAATTATAAAAGTTACTACATTTTTAAATTGTACGATACTATGAATAGTATTAAAATATTGTACATAAGATTATTCAAATTATATTCTATCTAGCGGGGGAACGCACCAAATCTGTGCATTCCCCCATGTCACCCTGCTACCGAAGCAGGTTCCCCTATGGCAGGGTGCCGTGTGGGGATGCACAGAACCAATTTTCGTCAGTATAAAGCACGTTCTCTTGCCGATAATGTATAAATTTCCAAAAAAAAAAAAAAAAAAATAGCGAATAATAAAAAAAAAATG
>JACXSJ010000921.1:0-132933 GCA_014851325.1 Pentalonia nigronervosa | reverse complement strand
TATTACCCAAAGTGACAAGTTAAATGAAGTGTGCTATTGAGTGTAACTACATATACCTATGTTTACATCATATTATATATTAATATAATATAAGTTTTTTTTTGTACCGGATAATTTAAAATGGAATAATCGAAGATAGTTAAGTACTGGAAACATATAGGCAATTTCTATTTGGCAATTTTAGTATTATAATTTTTGTTTTTATAGGTACTTAAAAAGTTTAAAAATACATAATATAAATTTTCCTATAAGTTGTTCTTAGAGCAAATTAAAAATATTTAAAATAAATAAGAGAATTTTTTTTTAGACATTTAAAATTAAATTTTTAGTGAAATATGGTATTTAAATTATAATTAACGATTTTAGTAATTTAATTCTGTTGTTATAAAATATTAATCGTAGAGACTTGAAACTTTTTGTCAATACCTAAGTAATATCATTATTTTTTATATACAATTAAATTTTCAAAACACTTGGATTATTTACATTTATGTTATTTATACCACTTACATAATCATACTATTCTATAGTACGTATGATATTGATTTATGGTAAAAGCAATGACGATATAATATTAAAATAATTAATTCTATAATAATATATTTTGCAAAATTTAGTTCAACTAACTGTATTACTAATGAAGAAATAAATAACTACAATAATATAAATAAATTCTTAAAGACTATTGTATTATAAAAAAAAGACTGACGTACGGGTTTTTGTACATAATGATTTAACTTCTACTTTCGGGCCCTCGAAGCAATAACTAATCCAATTTGCTACCAGAAACAAGAATCAAGTTTGAAAATTAAAGCATTTTTTCCGCTCCGAAATATGATGACAAACAAAAAAACATACATCAACCAATGATCAATATATTCATTACTCCACTCAAAATCTAAAAGTGTGGTTTTCATTAAAAAAAAGGAAGTTAATACTTCTTACTTAAAGAAAAACATCACATTTTGATCATGGAAAAAAATTTATTATGTTATATAAAAGAAATAGTAAATAATATTTTTGATATACCATATGGTTATCATAAAGGATATAACAATCAAATGTTATTAACATAAACCAGGTACACCAATGAGTAATGAAATTACAACACAGATACATGCAATAATAGTATAGTAGCTAGTATACAAAACAGTTTTCTTTTGTGCTTGTAAACTACATAGTTAAGAATTATATAATTGTGAAATGTTGTCTTTACATTATACAATTACAATATTTAATATATAGATATTATTAAAAGGACTAAAGATTTTCAGATACATTTATTTAAAAATAATCGAAAATATTGGTACATAGTTAACGTTTGTAAATTAAAGTTGGAAAATAAATATTATTATATTATAATAGAAAATTAAATAATCGGTACATATAATATATTACAGCCTTTAGGTATAGAAAGTGAGTGTGTTTTGGATAACTAATATGTAGTAATTTGTGTCCCATAACGATTTTATTTCTTTACATTAAAGAATCATTTAGTAAAGCAATTGCTATACGAATATTATGACTTTTATAATACAGAAATTATAGATTTAATGGAAGAAATGTGTAATACGAATTCGTATTATACACGGAACCGGGGACAAAGTGCGACGTGGAACCTTCAAAACGTTAGTATAGGTAAAGATTTTTTGATTTAAAACAATTAAAATGTTGATTTTTACCTTTGCTTAAAATACGAAATGGTATACAACAGAATTTGTAAACAATTTGTTATTTACTTATAATTCTAATGAGTTATGGTTTATAAACCAAAAAAAAACATAGTACAGAATGTAGGCTTGTCTTAATACTATAATGTTGCAATCGATTTGAAATATATTCGGTTCAATGGTTTTTAGCTATTTTAAAATGTTAAATGCGTAAATTATGTCCATGACCAGTTACAATAGGTACCAAAAGGATTTTCCAACGTTAGTAAAATGATTTGAAAATTGATCGCAACTTGCTGGTTAAATAGTCCTTGAAATTAAATTTTGTGTAAAAAGAGGGGAAATTCTATAGAATCCTTGAACTATATAATGGATAGTAGTCAAATAGTAGTATATAGTTAAATTATCTATTACCTTGTATGTTTCCGTAGATTGATTTGAGGATATATCTTACATTTGAAATAGTACCTAATGAAACTAAACTACAATTTATTTTTTAAACATAACTTACTTATGGAATAATTAAGAAACACAAGGTATTTATTCTATTATAGGTAATTTCCAGTTATGACAAAAATTAAATTTAATGGAGTTTTTAATAATAATGTATTAAAAATAATTAATTTGTTGGACTGATGATATTATGTATCTAATTCTAGTGTACAACATAGGTAGGTAATACAGCGTTAATAATAATTCAATTAGGTACCTATTATTATGTTGTTAGGGATATGTATACTTAATAAATCTAAATGTTGCTGCTTTGATTGCAAATTTAAAATTTGTTTACTCAAATAGTTATTATATACGCATAAAAACATTATATAGATATATCACACGATTTTGTGGATTAATTTATTATATACTACATTAATTATTCTTAGAATTAATAAAAATAGACAGAACAAAAAACAATGAAAAATTGTTACTCTCAAAATAACGTTAATGATAATTATTAATTTAATTTGTCCTACGTACAAAGAAAAATATATAATATACAGTTCATATACCTACATTATCTTCAACCGTTATGAATTCGTTTTTCGCCAATTAACCAACCAAGCACCGTTAGGATGGACAAAGATAGGTAGTAATAAGAAATAACTAATAACTTTGTATGCTACATGCACACAATTATGATTCCTATTGAATGTTATTAATTTAATAAGTATATTATTGAATACAAAAATAGAAAAATATTTTATTATTACTATAAAATTACATACACGTATTTTACACAGTAAAGAGTTTTTAAAACTTATTAATTATTACTAGTTACTTTTGCGAAAAGATAAATCTAATTAATTCTCCAACAAATATTTATAATGTGTGTATAAAAAATGAAGAAATCATTTTTATAGCACAATGAATTTAAATGTAAAATGTGTTAATTAATATTACGTTAGCTAGATTACCAATATGTAATATTTTAAGCAATAAAACGTTTGATGAAGAAATGTTTGATAAAAATGTACTCAATAATATTTATAGTTTGTGTACAGAAAATCGTTAAAATTTACCATGATAGTTAAGAAGTAAAATCATCCGTCACGAACAATAGTCATGTATGGGCATTTCGGTTGAAATATATTTATCGAAGTTTCAAACGAGTGATCAAAAAACAACACTTTGCTGTCGGCAAAAAAATACATACACAAAAATAACAAAAAAAAAATAAGTATACTAAACGCGCGAGGACATGGTCCGTTCAATGACCGGCGATGACTGCGAAGTGCGAGACTACTAACTATACTGCTGTAGTTGCAGCGGTGTGTCAGGTTCAGTTGAACCTCCAGAAGTACATAATACACGTTATATTCAGTAAAATAAATGTCCTATTTATTATATTTAGTAGGTGTGTGCTAATACTTTTAAAATATCAAATTGATAGATTTAAGTGTTTGAAATGTTATTAAGAGGACACAAATTTAATCTGATTTAAATTATAAATTATTTAATTCATTAGTTAAAAACTCGAAAATTAAAAGTGTCATATGAATAATTTTATTATTATTACCTACATTTAATCCCATAATACTGTGTTTAAAAAATGTAGATATTTGATAAAAGCAAAAAAAAAAGTTTTTTAGTTATGTAAGGAGTTGAGTATTTATATTGATATTACTGGAGATCACTGTGACGAATGACAAGTGAATTAAAATATCTTGATATACTCAGGCACTCAGCTGTTGACTGTTATTATAATGGTTTCGGCGAATTGGAAGGAAATTGTGCGCTAATATTAAAGACTAATTCTCTCCCTTTCACTTTCCCTTTTGTCCAATTAATGATAATATTATATACTTCGAAAAGTATCTACATATTGTTTGGCCCACACAAACAAATTTACAAGCATCTTGTTAGTTATTTTAGATGGAAATTTAAATACCCTACAAAACACAATAACTAATGCTTGACATTTGAAACAATAAAAGAGTATAAATGCATGATAAAGAAATAAAATACGTAATTATTATTATTATATTATTTAGTTCATCATAGGTATAATTTACAAAACATTATAAATTATAATAATAATGGCAAGTTCTTAATATTTAATAAAAAAATGAAACTAGATGATTTTAATCAGTGATATGATTATAATAAATAGGTAATAATTAGGTAAAAAAGAATAATAGTTTAAACTTTTTAAAAATGTTAAATGGGAAGTATTATTAGTTTATTAAATGCACCTAGTTAGAGAACATGAAGAAAATTTTCTATCTTATAAGAATATAAGTATAGAAAGTTCCACTATATTTTATGATATTACTGATACCTAGCATTCTTTAGAAATTTCATATTCAGAGTCACAAGGCTAAGGGTTTTATAGAACATTTTTTTATAATTTCATATGCAAAATAATTTAGGTGTGTGTAGAACCGTATTAAAGGTGTGGCGGAGACAAAAGTAAAAAGGAGTAATAGCATGCCATACATTTTATGAGTCCCCAATTAAAACATAAATATAATATACATATATACAGAGCGATTCAAAATTTATGTTACATCCATTTTATCACATAAATATTCAAAATACAGAAAAATTTATAAGAAAATTTTTTGATTTAGAAACATTTAAAATGACATAAATTTTATAATTTTTTACAATATATAGTGGGGTTTTAAAGGTTAACTTGAGAAATTCAAATGGGAAACTATACTTTTTTGCAAATACAATATGAAGACATTTTAGAGTTTGAACAACTTGACACCATTTTAATGCATTAATTAATGCAAAATATGCTTGAGAGATATTTAAAGTTTTAATAAATTTCTAAAGTTGACTGCCCAAAACCCTCCCAAAATATTGTAAAAAATTATAAAATGTATAAATCATTTTAGATTTTTCTAAATCAAAAAACTTTATTTTATTTTTTATTTTTCTATTTTGAATCAATAAAGTAGACATAACATACATTTTGAATCACTCTGTATATATATATATATATAATATACACATATAATTATATTTTGTTGGCTTTGGTAAAGATTTAAATGTATGTAAAATCATAGCTTCTCTAAAAGATATATTACATTTATATTCATGTTGAAAATGGTACCAAATAATATGATTGACCTATCATGTCAATGATGTTAGGCATAGCACTGCAGGTAGTGTTCGTTCAATATTTTTATGCAGTCCCTTCCTTCAAATGATTTAAACAATACTTATAGATTCTGAACGATGAATTTATTAGTTGTACATTAATGTGTGCTTTTAAAGATACTAAAATCTTAAATATATCTTTGCATAGATATTATTTACAACTACACATGTATTATAATAGATTTTAAGTAAACACCTACCTAAAGTATAATATATTAAGAAATTTTATTTATGTTAAGTAATATTGTATTAAATTGTTTTTGTTATTAAGTACTACTGAATTATAAATGTATAATATCATTTATGTTCAATCTGAGAGCTAGGAATAAATTGGGGAATTACAATAAACATACACACATTACACATATATTCCCATTTATTGGCTGTATGTAAAATGATCAAAAAATATTTTGATTATGTGTTTTATAACTATTATAAGTTATAAAATTAAGCTTCTTAAGATTTATAATTTATCATAGGCATTATTATGTGTTTGCTTAAGGGTGTATTTAAACACTTTATATATATTATAATACTATATTATATAATAGGCACCTATAGATGTTTTTAAATTACATTTCATTTGTAGAAATATAGAAAAACACTATAATATTTTAAAGTTAAACATATTTTTATTACACCATGTTCTTAACGTGTTCAATTTATAGTAGTGATCACATTTTTATACTTAACTTAGTTTACTTTTTAGTATAAGGGTAATTTATGATTTTTTTGGTAGGTACTTATTTGTTATTTCCTGCCATCAGACAAACATCTGTTATACTAACAATTTTTTATATACTTACTGTAACAAAATTTAAAAAAAAAGTAAATTATATATCATTATAATTTATTATTTACAAATTAATAATAACTTAATTCATAATTAATGACAAGTAAATAAACACTAAAAAGTAAGACAATTTTCTTAAGATTCTTTAATTGTTATTTCTTGACCATTATCACAAATTTTATTTGTTATTGTTGTAAGCGCAAACATGTTTTGGTGAAATACACAATTAAATTAAAATATAATAATAATAATATTGTCAAATAGACAGTATCATATTCATAATATAAGTCAATGAAGCAAATGAGCTGAGACAGAATATTGTAAATAATATTTAAGAACGTGAGCACCGTGGTAAAAGGGCAATGCGGGTTTTTTATTGAGACACTGATGTGTGTAGTGTTTCATAGAGACCCGTGTTTTATATGTTTGTTTTGTTTAATAAAGTAATATCGGTATCCAGTGCAAATTATTATATTATTATTGAGTGGCTATAACACATTAGCTTTACTCCGAGTCTGATCTGTAACTGGTTGATTTAAGGTCTTTGAAGACAAGGTCTAAAAGGCGAAGTGGTCATACCAACATTTTGAGAACAATTCTGTAACCGGTTGATTCATGGTTGTTTGAGTTCTCAAAATTAGGTAGAAGTGTACCATTGAAAGATAGGTATATGACAGTGGCACCCAACGTGGGGATCAAACCCACGACCTCGAGATTAAGAGTCTTGTGCTCTATCGACTGAGCTAGTCTGACATCAGTATATTTCTTTGTAAAAATTGAATGCCAGTATTAAATATTACTGTGAATGACTCCTAAAAATTGATTTCTAACATATTTTAAAATAAGTTAATTAATGATGTCTATAACATAAGTACTTAAAACTACAAACACAACAGAACAAAAGACGGTCACCTGGAAGCTAAGCGATAACAAATAAGTAATTTTATGTTTAGATGTTTGAAACATACAGAATATATTATTCAACAATCTAATTGTTATTTTTTTTTTTTGTATGTTACAATATTAGTGTTATAATTTTATGAACCACATTACATATTCTCTAACTTTGGACATTTTAACTGTTGTTTGTTGTTTTAATCAAATCTATTTGCATTATCCACATATGATAAAATAATTGATATTTTATAACTAATTGTTATCTAATGATATTGTGTCAATGTTTTATTTTTTGAATGATCAGTATATTATACTTTAAACATTTGGTGCAGTTACATAAATATTTTATCTTGTCTTAAGTATATTGTTCATAGTAAGTACTTCATATAGATATGGTCATATGCTTTGAAATTTTAATAACAATAAAATGTATTTTATTTGATATAGAATGGATTATTTTATGATCGTTAATTTATGATAATGAAGATAAGGTTAGTTGTCATCAATGACATAATAAATAAATAAATAAAATGTACCTGAAATGATATTTTATGAAAAATAAGTATATAATTATGCGTGGGTAAAAGAGAATATAAAAGCAAGTTAAATTCACAACTAATTATAAATACAAACTTTATTTACAGATAATTACCAGTCAAATTTAAAAGGGCAAAATAAAATAAATGTAAATTTGATCAACAATCTAAAATTGAAGATAGTTATAAACAAATTTAATTTTATACTCATTATGTACAAATATATAATGAATTTTAATCGAATTGAATTAAAATTTGAGTCAATAGTTTTCATTAATTTCTAACGGAATTAAATGTATATGATGTTCCTAGGTACTTACCAATTGTAATTTGTTGACCCAACTATCAACTAGAATCTTCCGGGACACGTCACAATTGAACACATTTGCAATTTACATCCAAGAGTGAGAAACTTGGATAAACTTAATTATTATACTAATTAATATTAAATAACTATTAATTACGATTTAATAGTATAAGTAAAAAAGAGTTGTAAAAAAATGCAATAGAAAAATTATATTTATTAAATTGCTTATCGATATTCAATGTATATAAATGATATTATAGTTTTTATCAAAATAATAATTATTGAACTTTCTAATTTTGTATCATTTTCGGACCGATTTGAAACGTTCTGCTCAACCCAAAACGTTTTTAGTGTATTGATTCAAATTTGGTTATATATTCTATCAGTCATAAGTAAAATCCACAAAGCATATGATTATTAAAACTTGTTATATTTTTAAAAAATTAAAAAACTTAAAACTGTTAAAGTTTATTCCAAAATAAATCCAAATTATAAAGCAGATTTTGAAAATATTTGACTAATATTCACTAATTAAAGGGTTTCTCTAATTTTCTAGGTATAATTGCCAAAGAGAATAAGAATAAGATCAGCAGTTTTGTTTATGCCTTGCCGTGTTACCACTGTATTACCGGTCACTGGTACTAGTGTTTAAACCACTTGGCCGTGGGGTTAGTTTTCGGCCGCTTTTGGTATTGTGATTAAAATTTTATTCGTTCTGTCTTCGTTGTTTATACGTTTGTTCGCTTTTTACCCCGTGTAAACCATAAATCGTAATTCTACCTGCAGCATAATATAGGCATATATATATTTATGTGTTAATATAAAAGAAAGAGCGAACAATATTGGTAATTTCGTCCAATTATTTGTACGTTTACTCACTAAATTACAGTGTTTAACTGTTCAATTATTCTTTGGCGTCGCAAGAACGTAACGGAAAACCTGAGTTTTTGAACAGGAAAATGAGCGAAGAAGAACAACTTCCGACCGGATGGGAGAAGCGAGTGAGCAGATCTACCGGTATGTTACATAATATTGTGAAATTGTTTTGAAATAAATGCAGTTTGCCTGTAACTGATCATGATGGAATTTAATACCTATTTCCAAACTGTTACCTTTACTCTATATAGGTCCTTGTAGCATAAGATTTTGGCAATATTATAATATTGCCGTTTAGGTGTTTGGCTGAGACTAGTGACTTATGAGTTTTTGATTTTAAATTCTGTTTTAAAAAGCATTGAATTTTTTTCGGTAGTGCATTAGATATCTCGCTTTATTTTACTTTTTATTTTAGCTATCTTTTTCTTATTTGTTAACACTAAATTATTTGTAAAAATTCAAATTGCTTCAATATATGACAGATAATAGGTATTTATAATGAATATTTTATAATTGATAACACATGTCATAAAAATAATATCATATTATTATGAATACCCAGTTATGTTAATAACTTAACCTTTCTATAATTTTAGTGTCATGCTGTCATAATATAATAAATTTAGGTAATAATTAGTTTGTTCATATTTAATTTACAAAAAAGTAAAATAAAAATAATTTTATTTATTTAGACAAGTAAAAAATATAAAAACAGTTATACAGTCTGTAGCTTACGCAAGTGTTAAATAAAAAATATTTCATAAAATGTGATAAAAAGAAAAAAATGCAGTAAAAATATGAAAAATATAAGGACATAATTCAAACTGTGTGCTATAAAAGCACTTACACTAAGTTTTAAAGAAATGCATTTTTCTACAAATTAACAGCTATAATTATAAGTTTTTACTACCTAATTTTTAAAACCATATATTGTAAAAATGCAATGAGACTTGGTAAACATTTTTTATTATAGTAGATAATTAAAAATAATAAAAAAAATTGTTGATCCAAGTTTTTGATATTTGTATAACTACATAACTAGCCCCTACTACTGATTTGTTTTAATTAATTTGTTTTTTAAAAATATTTTATTAACCATTTAACAAAGATTTAAAATGATTCATTTTTATTTTTCTTAAATCACTAATGATATTTTCAAAAGTTGATTTTTGTTCACTATCATGCCATTTTATGTTATATTTTTTTATTACTGATACTATTTTTTGATAAATTAAACATTTACTTTTGTTTTCAATGAAAAAGTTTACATCGACCATGAATATATGGATATGAATAAGAATCATTAAAAAGTCTATATTCATCACAAATTTTTCTTTTTTTTTTTTTTGTCACCTATTAATCGTTATTATGTTTGAACTCACTAGTAAAATACAAAATTATTACAAATGCATACAGTTGCGCATACAGAAATGATCACGGGTTATACTAATCGCTACAGATGCAAAGTAACAATGTCTGCAGTAATGCAGTCATCGTTAATATTGACTCCAATCAAATAATATATGCATGCTTGTAAAAAGTAAAAACTATAAAAGATTAGGATTAGATTTTAGGAAAATCCAATAAATACATACATTTATATTGATATTTTATTTATTATAGTTTATACTAATCACCGAAAGCCAAAAAAACTAAATTATATTGAAATATATGTGGTAATTACTGTTGAAACATACACAAAAATTTAACATCTTTGTGTAGTCCATAAAAAATTGCTTTGTAGGTTGCTGATCCCTGATTTAAACACCTATTTACCTTTCAAATTTGAAGAGAAATGTATTTTTAAGATATTATTACTATACTTTTTATAAAATATTGTATAACAAAGAAGTTAAGTACAAAACCTATACTTTATTCGTAATAAAAATACACTGGTGGCGACTAGTTTTTGTTGCCGGGGGTCAGACACATCTGTCTGTCACCTTTACTTAGTCAACCATCTGTATGCTTACCATGCAGTGAAGCCATGTCCATAAGCAGTAGTCGGTCACGCAGATTTCTTCTTATGTTGAATCAGAGTAGGTATAGTATAAAAAAACATAAATTCTGTACTCAATTACCTTGTTAACTTCCAATATTTTGTATAAAAAAAAGATAGAAATTATGATTATCTCGAAAATATTTTCCTTTTCAATTTGGGTAGTAATAGGAGTTAAAAATATTCATCTAGATGCCATAATTTTGATTTTGTATATGGAATTTTACTATATTCTCATTGTATAAAAAGATAATATAATACATGCCGCCTATATTTAACAGGGAATTGTTATGATTATTTTTTTATACATTCTCATAAATCATGATTCCTAAAAAATGTATAAATGTGTGCTTGATCATTAATATATAGGTATCACAACCTCTTAATAAATGATATGCTCAAAATAAAATAATAGATAGGTACCTATAACAAATATATTCTTAGTATAGGTCTTTTTATTCTTTAAATTTCTCATCAGTTTTCATGATAATTGCAGCAAAAGGTTCATACAAATTAAAACACTATAGATTATATTTTTTAAAAATTGCTTAAATTTAAGTGATAGCCATATTTTTTTCTTTTAAGCGGGATTCCCTTTTCTACATGTTAAAAATTCTTGTTGATATCTATATTAATGAATATTTTTATTGTACGTTATGAATTAATTTTAGAATAATATGTACTTATAAATGTACATAATACATATACCTAGTAGTTATAGAATTGGATTAATTTTATTACAATTTTTTAGGTCAAACTTATTATTTAAACTTATTAACCAAAGAAAGTCAATGGTCTGTACCAACAAAACCAGCATCTGAAAATACAGGCTCAACAAATTCTGGGCCCGAACAAGTACAATGTAGTCATTTATTGGTTAAACATGAAAAATCACGACGACCCTCATCTTGGCGGGAAGAGCGTATTACTAGATCAAAGTCTGAAGCAATTGATATCATAAAATGTAAATATATCTGTATTTAGTTTGATGGTTTTTAATAAAATTTAAATTTTATATTTACAGCTTATCGTGAACAAATTGTTTCTGGCAAAGCATCATTTGCTGAACTTGCCCAGAAATATTCAGATTGTAGTTCGGCCAAACGTGGTGGTGATTTGGGACCATTTACTAGAGGCACGATGCAAAAGCCATTCGAAGATGCATCATTTGCATTAAAAATTGGAGAGCTCAGCGAACCAATCCATACTGATTCTGGTGTACACATAATTTTACGTACAGCTTAGATCACAAATAATTATTTTCTTTTATAATTCAAACTTTTGCCTTTTCTAATTTATTGTTTATTTCTGAGACACAATAATATGAATTGGTTGCCTTATTTAATACTGATTGCCATTTATAAATATTTTGTTTTGTATTTTCTATTTTCAACTGCAATAAATGATTCTCCAATAAAAGTAATTATAATACAAACAAAAATTTAGAACATTTATAATTACAGAATATTTATTTCAGTTTTTAAATATTATGCTACTTACCTATATTTTTTTATATTTTTTTTTGTTACTAGAAAAATATTGTGATATTTAAAATTATTTTTTTTCATCCAAACTGTTCAGTTCATAATCATTTATATTCCTATTTGATAAATATTTCATATTTTACTCACATTTTCTTCATGCTATCATATAAACCAATTATTAATATTCAAATTAAATTAAACTAACTTTTTTAGGTTTCTATACATTTTAAATACCTTATATGGCCCATATAATATGTTACATGTATACAGTATATGGTTGTATACTTTTGGCTACCTATCATCAGTTGTGATTAGTTTCAATAGTCATTGTTGCTAATTTTATCAAAATATTATTTCACCTTCATTTTGGCATACTCGTGGAATTATAATTGTTTAAAATATATTGTTTTGACATTAAATTGATTAACTCTTCTATTATTGTTTTTTATATATATATACTTCGTTTTATTTAGTAGCCAAAATTAACCATACATTATTTATATTCTATTCAAAATTAGATAAATACTTGATTATGATGTCAACTGCTTCCCTATAAAAGCCTGGGTGAAACCATGCCCCCTGCACACAAATTGGTCACCTGGTACTGATCTCATGAATAGAGTATAGATGTCTCCATTGTTTTAGAAATATTAATTCAATGAAAATTATGATTTTTATTACACTTTAAATTATAGTTTATAACTATTATTAATTAGTTTAAAACTTACAAATATGAAATAACAAATAAAAGCCAGAAAGTTATCAATAAAATTATTTACCTAATTGTAAATTAATATATGGGGTGTAACAGAAAGAACTAACTAATAAAATCAATATTTTAACATTTTTTTTTTAATAAATGTTATAGACACTTGCTCTATATTTAATGTATACAATTTTTTATTTTTATTTTAAAACTAAAAATATATTTTTTTTTTAATTTGATTCAAATTTTTTTGAAAAATTTAAAATAGCCAATTTGTAAATCTGATTATAAGAAAAATGTTAATGGTAAAAAAAATTTTTTAGTTAAGTGGATTATTTTGTGCATTTTTTTAAAATAATCATATTTTTTGGAGTAAATTATTTTAAATCATAATAAACTAATAACTTTTTTCAAAATATTTTGGGAATTTATAGACATGAGTAAATATTTTTATGATCCTTATATTTATTTGTCAGTTCCTTTTGTGCACCCCATGTAGGTAACACCATTAATTATAGATAGTATACTATTTATAATCAATGGTAATAGTATTCGTATAATATCAAAATAAATTTGTGTCATGATTCACGAAGCTTATCTTTGATGTAGCATTTTTATTTATTGAATTGACTAAATACATTTTAAATTAATTTATTGAGTTAAATTATTAAAAACAATAGCTACATCAAAGTTTTCCCCTATTTATAATGCATTTTGGATACCTGTTTTATTTTAAATTATGTTAGAACAAAATAATTTGTATAATTTTACTTATGACAATAAAAAAAGTAAAAACTCTTCATTAGATTGTTCATTAGAACAATGCAAATTTTAAAATCTCTGTTTATAAAATGTAACATTACAAAACTAACAAATAAACATTTTGCAAAAAAAAAAAAAATTAATTTTGTGTGGTTAACACTAATTTTTTAAGTATATGAATAAGAGTTGTTGGAAATATTTTTCTTCAAATAATTGAATATTTACTCAAATACTTTTTAAAAGTTTTTTTTTTACAATACTAATCATAAGTAATATTAATGTTTATAATGATAATATATGTAATGGTGGAATTTTTTAAGTTTCTACTGGTAATAATTTTTGAAAAATTATAATAAAAATATAAACTTCATTTCAGAAATCATCATTGATGTGGAAAAACTTGGATTTTTCAGTAGAGGCAAAAACTTATTTATAAAGTATCTATTGTTCTATTTGACTCTATTTGACTAAATAATACCTATTCTTTTTTTTTTAATTCCAGTAAAAACATCTTATAAGAAATCTTGTATTAAATTGTTAAGTTTTATTTATAAGCAAAAATGTTATCAAAAAAAAACTAAACAAATTAAAAACTTAAACTATTTATATATAATATTTAAAAAGCCAAATATTTTGAAAATTATATTATATCTAGTAAATACTAACATAAATATTTGTTTCAAAATTCAAGTTCCTGCATTTATTAATATTTGAATAACAAAAAAAATCTAATTTAGCATACAAATTTCTGTTTACCATGATTTTTTTTTGTGTTTCTGATTATTTTTACATTAATTAATAGTAAGCTTTTAACTTCTTTTAATATAAAAGAGATCCTTGGGACACTGTAGATATGTCGTACATATATGAAAATGGATGTTTCTCTGTCTGTAAACTAGAGATTTGTCTGGGTGTTTATTGAGTATTTTTTCAATCCCTATAGATAGCTAAAGCGTAGCTCACACATGAATTTTTAATTCAAGAATAAAGAATATTTTTTATTGTTTATTTATAGGATTGCCATTGGGTACATATTATACTACTATTATAATTAGTAGAAATATGGCTTATACATTTTAGATTCTGAGTGGAGCGATGAATGTATTTATTTTACAATGTTATGTTTTTTTTTTATTTTTTGTGTCATCATGTTTTAGTGCAGTAAAAGTGCTCCGATTTTCTTCATCAGCATCTTTTCTGATAGGAAAGTGAATCTAATTGGTACTTTAAAGGGTTAAAAGTAAAAAATTCTCAGTCTTTTTTAAACCCGTTGGGAAAAACAAAATAAAAATGAAGAAAAAACAGGAATTTTTTGCAAAGAAAATTTTTCCCAAAATTTATTTTTATTTTAATTGTAATAAAAGAAATAATGACCGTAAATACATGCAATTTTTACCAAATGTTTATATAAGCATTTTCTATACAAGACAACATTTTTAAAATGTTTTTATTTTTTTTTTTTTTGAGCTATTTATTTAAACTTAATAAATTTTTGGGATTTTTTTATTATTGCTGTTAAATTTTATTCAGTCGGTCAAAAAACTTGAAAATATAAAAATATAATACAATGTTTTTCATAATTTGTTGTAAGTTAAAATTAAAAAAAAAAAGTTGAACATAAGTATTTAATAGTTTTTTTATAAGCATCTAAAATTAAAATTTCGAGAAAATACATAAAAATCACGAAATTTTGCAGTTTTATTTTAATTAGGAAATTCATAAAAATGTTTTTATTCAAATCTAAGATTTGAAAATTCAACACAAGGATCTCTATAAGTTTTTCTACCTTATAAAAAAAAAAAAGAAAAGTCAAAGCAATTTTTTATGACCGTTTGAAATTAGACATTGGATATTCACCCGTTTTCTCCGGGAACGATTTTCTTATTTTGATGCAATTCAAAAAGGAATAATTGAAGACGTTTGAATTTTCACAAAATGCTTAGATGATCATTTTCTATACACCAAAAAATATTTAAAATGTTTAAATAATTTTTGAGCTTAATTGTAGGCCTATAAAATTTTCGCTTTTTCAAAATTTTTTTTCTATAATTATTGATAAGAAAATTTTCACTGGATCAAATTTCTTGAAAATTTAATACAGCATTCCTCATAAGTTGTTAAATAGCAAATTAAAAATAATAAAAATACATATGCACAATTTTTTTTATAAGCATTTAAAGTTCAAATTTTGACCGAAATTCATCATCGAACATTTGCAAATTGTTTTATAGTTAAAAATTTATAAAATAACCAGTTTTTATAGCTAAGGACTGAAAATGTATAATAATATTTTTCGTAAGTAGTTTATAGTGTAACTAAATATATTAAAAAAATAATTTTTTATAGACATTTTTAGTTAAAATTTAGACGATATTAGATATTTAAATGAAGAACAATGTTATTTAGATCATTGTAATTTAAAATTATTTTTCGTTTGTACTTATAACTTTTGAAGTATATTATATTTTATATATTCAATTAAATTTTCAAATATAATGTTTTATGCAAAATTAATTCGACTTACTGTATTATTAATAACAATATGAATTATTTTAATAGCAATAATATCTAAAAATACTCTTAGTTATTCAAGCTGACAGGTCGTCTTAGCTTAGAATCGTTTTTTGTATACAAATTTAACACATCCATGAAAATGGTCTATTTGACACCTACTGTACAATAGAGCGGTACCCACTTGCAGACCTTGTTTTTTACAAATATATAAAAAAACAAATCTTTGGCTCGGGTAATGCCGGGTGGGACAGCTAATATTATATATTTTTGATAAAAAAAATAATAAAAATGTTGATCTTGACTTATAAATGTTGCGCTACCGTAGAATAGTATTCAAAAATACAATTAAGATTTAAGATTACGAAAACTCAATTATTTTTTGTGGCAGATGAGGCAATTGAGAACGTTGAAGTATAGTCTTATATTTGGAGTGAATCGTTGATGGATGTTTTGTTATTTGTGACTGTTTTGTCACCCCGTTTTTGAATAGAGTTCAGAGCGTCACTGATTGTGATGATGGATGATGAATCATTGATTAATAATAATAATGTAATTATATGATCTGAATAGAGTATTCTCTTGTGGTGTATTAAAAACAATAATAAGCAGTGGTTGCTACTTTTAAACATCTTTTGACAGAACTCTTTAGGTAACTTATTCCTCGGGCTTACAAATAAACCAAGCAGATGAAAAAAGACTTCTACAATTAATATTTTTTATAAAAGTGCAAATATATTATATATTATTATCATTTATTAGGTTATAAACACTAGCACTTACAATACAACCACAGACATAATTTTCATACTCATACATAATTAAAATAGAATCAATTAAACCATATGCATCACTGAAATTCCTGTCTAGTGTTGCGTGTGGAATTTACAGTTTAGAAATAAATTTATCTTCTTAAAAACATCTAGAGTTTAGACTAATACAACAGTTGAATGCCCTCCGCTCAGACTAAATCGAATTCAAATATTATATAGTACTGTTTGTACTTGGTTTTATGTAATATCTACCACGAACCGTGTAAAAGGTATCTTTGATGAGACGTTGGTAATTTTGTTTTTATCAATTTTAAAGAGAGTTGCGAACAAATGTACAATATTGTCCAGCTATACACTACACACAGATGGGTGCCGGTCGCCTATTCGACGGTCATATGTTCGAAAGTTCATATATTCGAAAAGCCACGTGTTCGAAAAGTTAAGTGTTTCAAAGATTATTTGTACTGATTTAACACTTTAGTGGGCACAGAAAAAAATGTTAATTTATTGATACCAAATTTGCAGAGCTTGTTCTTATTTAGTCTAGAATGATGGGAAAAATACATAAAATTTTTTTTTTACCTAAGTACTTAAAATTGGTAGGAAATAATTTCCCTATGATCATTACAGATATAGAATTTTGATAACGGGAAATAATTTCCCATAAGTGTTTTATTGAAATATGTACTAATAAAAGTAATAAATAATACCTTTTATTTTTTATACTGAATAACATATTTAATATAATAGTAAAAAACATAACAAACCTTTTAAGGCCTTCTTTTAAATATAATAATAAAACACATAATAAATAACATATAAAAATAATAAATGAATACAGCCTTTTGTTTCCAATCAGTATTAGAAAATATAAATGTCAAAATAAATAATAAAAACTACCTTTTTCATAAAAGAAAATAATGATTAATAATAAAATATATTGGAGGATACAGCCTTTTGTTCCATATCAGTAAATAAACAAATCTGAATTTGATATAAGAGCTTCTATGCCTTCTATTGATAAAGCTGAAAGAAATAAAATTATTTTAGATTTTAATTTCGACATTTTAAAAATATCATAGTATTCATTGAAAATTATAAATTAATTCATACTTGATGAAGAACGTGTAATTATATCTTCTGCATCTGAATCATTTTCTACATCAGAGTCGAAAGCCATTTCATCAGTTACTTCCAACTCCAATAAAATATTTACCTCGTTCAGCATCTACGATAAATATATTCATATTATCTTCAATATCAAGTTAGCGCATTGGTTATCACACCAAAACTGTATATATTATACTTCTATATGTAATAAAGACCTAAGATATACTTACTTTGAGTAGATGATGTACAGTTTAAGTTGAAAAAAAACATGTTTTGTTTAACTACCGAAAAAACGTCGAATTCAAAATTGTATGGAATTAAAATGATAACTCAACAACAAATGGTTTTTATCAAGTTTTGATAACATAAATTAAAGTCAAAGACGTCTTAAAGATTATCGACCAATCAATAAACATTTATCATTAGATTTAAATGTTACAGGTATTGTCAAAAAAAAAAAAAAAATATTATCATATCGCCAGTGGTCATTGGGATAATAATTTAAGGTTTTTTCTTAGAACAATTATTTATGTACATTCTAATAACAGTTAACGATGATAATGATCAATATAGGTTGGAAGACACACATTAAAGCTAAATGTATCAGTGGGATATTATTTCCCACTAACCATAAGGCAACAGAATTTTTATTATTTGATGGGAAATTATTTCCCTATATACCCACTAATGGGTTAAAAACAAAACTGATAAAGTAATTAGATCTACAACGCGGTCTGATAATCGATATTTCTCACACAGAAAATAGGTTTTCCGTGTACAGGTACCTATCTATATATTATATATAATTATATTGTTTGATTAGTATCGATAAGCAATCGACAAGTACAAGTGCATTATGAAAACATTATACATGGGTACATGCAGCACGTGCGCAGTTGATTATTGTTGCTGAGAAATAGGTACGCGTTTTTTTTTTTTTAAATTAACATAAAAATATTAAATAGTATCCATAGTGGTGTAGTTTTCAGCGTTAATAATTATTTATACATTAAAAACTGTATTAGAAAAACAGACGATAAACATATTTTATATTGGACTTGTATCAAACAATGTGGTGCAAGAATTCGGAATTGTTGTGAAAACAATATACATTGTATTGACAAAAATTGTATTTTTTCTGAAAATCTTCATTCTTACGGAGCTGATGGAATAAGCACTAGGAGCAAGAAAAATAAAATAAAATATAAAAAGAAATGCTCGAGAAAATCAAAATAAACCAATACAAATATACCATGCAGCAATCGCAGGAACGGTCTCAAACAATTAATTCTCATGTCAGTAAAGAGGCTGCTCGACAAATTATTAAACGTAATGATGTTGTATATTTGGAGCCACAAACAGCAAATATGATTGACCTATCATTATCCATGTGTGTAACGTTATCAGGTAATGCATTTTTAGTAAAAAAAACTCGTGAAGTTTTATTGTTTACATCCAATGAAAATTGTACATTGTTATAAGAATCGAATTGTTGGATAGTAGATGGAATTTTTAAAGTATGTCCAAATATTTTTTATAAATTATATGTTATTCACGGTTTAATTAAGCGATGAAATGACACAACACGACACATTTTTGTTCCATTTGTATACGCTATAATGGTTTCAAAAACAGAAGAACTTTACATAAAAATGTTTGATGTACAAAATACTCGCCTGAAATGTATTTTGATGATGATAACTTTGACAAGTTAGAATTTTTAAAAGGTATTGCACATAATTTAACCTTATAAATTATAAATTATTTTATACATTTATAATAATTTATCTTAATTTATTATATTTTAATACATATTAATGTAATTTTAGGTTAGGCAATTGCATAATTATTTATAATTATATTTATTTACAAGAGTATGACAATTATTAAACATATCCATTCCAACAAATAACTTTTAAACACACGACTTTCGAACATATGACTTTCTGACAGTTGACACCCATCCCATACAGGTAAAGTACATTACCTATATTATTTTAAAAAATATAGATATCACAGCACTCAGCTGTCACAAAGATTTAATTAAAACAAAAACAAATTTCATAATAACCGTAAAATATTTAACTTAAATTAAAAATTAGATGTTTTCTTTTTTTCTTTATTACAACATACGAAACTGAGGAAAATAATGTGTAAAGCCTTTTAATAGACGCCGCTATAACAAGATTCTAAGGAATATTTTATAGGCAACTTCATATGCATTCTAGCCCATTTCGTAGTGGCCAAGTCGTAAAAGATTATTAGTTGGTGTAATTGTGTACATAATATAAATATTGTGGGCCACTCACTATGTGGTTGTGGAGGATTATTTTACTTACTTACATGTTAACAATCTATTTGATGATCATAAAAATATGTATTATTTTTCATTTATACGGCCGATCCTAATGTTTCCAATAGTTGTCACAATTCTTACTTAGATTTTCATTATAGAAATAAATATTCGATTTCTTCATTATATTTACATGTAAAAACGACCTAAGCATATTTTAGATTCTAAGCGAACTAGCAAAGTGGTATAAAAGTGAATTAAATTGAATTTTTAGGGGATCAAAATGAAAAATTCAAAGTACTTTCCAAAATAATCGGAAAAAACGATACAACAAAAAAAAAAAAAAAAATAGAAAAACGGGAATTTGGACGTAAAATCATTTTTTTGATAAAATTGATTTTTTTATTTTATTGTTATTCCTAACAATTAATTTTACTGTAGATATTTTAAAATTTCACCAAATGTTTTTATTATAACTTTCTAGGTATACATTGTGTAAGTAATTCAAAATAATTGCTGACTCTTTTTGAGCTGTTTAAAGACATTATGTGACTTTTTTTTAAATAATTGTCAATAAAAATAAATGTACTCTCTGTTAAAAAAACTTAAACATTTAATACAAGGTTCCCCGTAAGTTGTTATTTAAAGTAATTTTAAATAAAGTTAAGCATAAATCCACAATCATTTTTTTATGAGCGTTTGAAGTTAAAATATTGACTAATTTTATTAAAATTACCATAATTTGCTAATAATTTTGTAGTTTAAAATTTCATTAAGTTTTTAATATTTATAGCTAAAGTTTAAAAAATGAAAATAAGGGTTCTCATATGTTGTTATTAGCTATTATATGGAAATTAAACTTTCCATGAGTATATAGAGTTAAAAATTTTTCGAAATTGGATATTCACGTTTAAAATAACGATTTCTATTATTAAATAATTTAACTCTATTAAAATTAAATAATTAAGTGAAGAGTGGTTATTTACAATTAATACATTTAGTTAATATATTATTATCCCAAAAGCAACGGGTTTGCACTTTGAAGAGAAATGTGTAGGGTTAGTTAAATATATTTAAAAAAATGTGATGAGTCTTGAATTACAATTTATGTTGATGGAATATAGAAATACTTCAATTTCTGTAACAAACATAATATCACCTGCTCAATTATTAATGAATAGAATATGTAAAACAAAACCACCAATACAAGATTAATTATTTATATAATTTATATAAATTATTATATATAAATCATTTTATTTTAATAAAATATTGATAAAAAAGGCTGAATTAAAAGAGTAATACTACGATAAAAATGCAAAAGTCATAGGGTTAAATATAAATCTGAATAAAAAAAATAGTTTTTAAGGGAAATAGTACCTGAAAAATTATGAAACGTCAGGTTAGGTTAGTAACCTTGTTTATGAGATAAAAATAATAGAATTAAAAGAAGTAAGGAAATAGATATAAAAGTTTTAAGAATTCCACATAATAATATGAACAAAATTGATTTTAATAAAAATAAACTAATAAAACCTAATTTTAAAAAAATATATCATAATAAATAAATAATTATCCTTCTAATCTTTATTCTAACAACACGTGGGGGGCGTCTCACCGGGGAAATGCGCAATCTGAGAGATCCTATAATAAGTAATACAAAAGGGGTGATTCATCGTAGGTTAGATTAGGTTAGGAAGGAAGCATCTATCTGTTATTCTATCAACCACCTAGTTTGCATGTTGCTAAGATTAACACGGTAAAGCAATTTTTTCGGCCGCGGTCCATCGCCAGAAACGAAAGTTGACATCGAAAGTCAATTAAAACTGATTTAATCAATGGGCGTGGTTTGACAGAACCGGACGAAAATTGGTTACCGCCTGAGGTTACTTTTTTTATAGTACAAAGTATGTATAAGTAACATTTTTAAAATTGGTGCCTTTTTCTCCAAATAAGGTTATGTTACTAATACATGCTCCAATTAAGATAATGTGTTGTTATTGTTCTATTTTTTATCGATTTTAGGATTTTACATTTTAGTTTGTGTTAAATAATAGTTCACGAGACACAATTGTATATTAAGTTATACAATGAAAAATATAATTATCTATTATTAAAAGTATAATCGTGTTAATAAAATAGTTATTTTAAATTTCGGATTAATCCGTAACACAAACTATTGTGTTACAAAGGACACTATTACGTTAGCGGTGTACAACTAAAAACTGTATAGCAAAGATTTACATAAATAAAAATAATACAATTATTAACTATACAATTACGTCATAGATCAAGCATTTAATGAATATTCCAGTCAAGTATTGAAGAAGCAATTACTAATTAGTAATTACAGCATGTAAAGGAAAATTTATTGAAAATATAAGTATAAGACCAAATAATGGAATGTCAAGTATACCTTTTTTTTTATTATCATTATTATAATTAGGAAATTTATTAATTATAATATATTTATCAGGTCCGATTACAGTTCGATAAAATGGATGAAAAACTAATTATTATTAATTATCAGCACTAATAATCTTAATCGCCTATAAAAAGTATACTTACCTATATAATATTAAATAGTTATTGTACGTTAGAATCATATTAGATGTAAAACATGTTAACTGTTAAGCAATCAGTACGATAAAAAATACAGTATATATCTTATTTTACATAACTGTTTTTTTTCATGGCTTTAACTCGATATCTTTTAAAATAAATTTAGATTTGGAGCGAAAACGTAGCGAGCTACTTAACATTTTTTCTACTACACTGAAAAACAACGTGGTACGATACGTTTAAAGCCTACCTAGTCATCGCTCAACTGTTGCGGTAGATTGTGTACCATATTGTTCATCATATGATTAATCCCTCGACCGATGATTCCTTTCAAACCATATATAAAACGTAGTCGATATTAGTGAATGAAGAAAAAAAATTATGGGTAGATAATAGTATTTCTGTATGAAACAAATTTAAAATTTTTAATAGTCAATAGTGTTTATATGAATGGAACTTTTAATTATTTGGCCCAACCTATTTTAATGGTCACTACATTTCATTAGTTTTTTTTGTTTATTATCAAATAAATACACATCAAAAATAACAAACGTAGTTTTTCATAGAATAAGTCAAAAGTTCAAAGATTTTGGGTTAATATTTTCTCTTCTCAAGGTACTATTGAATTTCGAAAAGGAAATTCTTAATTCAGCTTCTGAAATGTGAAAGCAAACTCATATTGCAAGGTGTCGGTTTCATATAAATAAGAAAAAAACAAATGCACTTTATCAGCTCCCTCACAATTTTTGATTTTTTTTTTGCAAACGACTTGTTTTTTGTCCTTAAATCGATGGCGTAAAAATCGTTTTCTAGAAACTAATATTTTAAAAATTATGATCGTTTCAAATTTTTTTTTATATGGTAAATAGTACTTATTGTGCGCGGCGCGCTCAACGGTTATAACACTGCTGTGAACTGTGTTAATGATGGGTGCTTGAAATTTTGACTTTGTGATTTAATCTATAGGTGCAAAGTTAAAGAATAACAAGTAGTCATTCCCTATGCTTATACTGCTTGCTATCGGTAACTAATGTTCTTCAAAATTTGTAATAATATAAATAAAAAAAAATATTGAAATATCTATTTAAATTAAAAACAACTATCTTACTATTTTAGTTATTTTGTTGTAATTTAAAAACAAATTGTACAAAATTTTCACTTTTACATATATTATTATTTTCTATATCTACACAATATGAAATGTTAAAAATAATATTTAGACTAATTTTATGCTATTATATCACAATCTTATTTATACCATACTAAGGTACGTCAGTATTAAGCATTAACTTATAATAATTAATAATAATATAATTCACCTAGTCGCCTAGATACTTTTGTGATTTTTTTGACAAAAATTAAATCAACATACTACATACCGTATTACTAATAAAATTTAATAAATTATAAAATATTTTTAAAAATATAGGTAACATCCCGTCTCTGCCCATAATCATTTTTTGTATGCAATCATTTGCATTTATCGTAGAATTCAAATTCAACATATCCATTACAGCGACCTACTTTAAATGACGAGATACACTAAAAACCCAGTTGCTACATAGCAAAACGATTTTTTTGAATTTTTATTTTTAATGATAATTTGAAAATATTTTTTTTAAAAGAAACCTAAGCAATACGAACTTAAGGCGGGCGCGATCCATTCAATGATAACCTTCAAATACTATCTTTTATTTAATAATACCTACTCCCTGCAGCTTTTGAATCTTCCCTCTCCGCTGTGGCACCACAAATAGTATAGGTCAAACATATAAAAACAATATCAATATACTTAATTGTTATTGGAATAATAGCCATAATAATTATTATTTATGAATACTATCGTTTTTATAGGATAAGTCATAATAACTCATGTGCTGTGATTCCTTCCGGTAAAATTATAATGATTCTACTACAACCTACACAATCACGAAGTTCCGTTTAAGTGTCATTATTTTAATTTTAAGAAATCCACTCCCTATTATCAATATCATCATGTATAGGTAATATAAATAATAAAACCAATTATGTATTGTGATCGAAATAATATTTCTTACCATGTTATTCACATTACAGTATTACTGAAGTATAATAATTAATAACAATCATCAGAAATCCGCCATTTAAAGTACAATAATATTCACAAACCAAATAATATGTGTATGGAAAATGGTTTTTTTTATGTTTCTATAATACTGTAGCACATGTTAAACGTTGCAACGTTTAAATAATTTGATTAATGTCCCAGGAAAATTGGCAATATACTGCACGAGCCGTTGCAAAATAATTTACAATATATTGCAACAGCTGTTGTTATTTATTATAATATAGGTCTTGGTTTTTATTTTAAAAACGATGTTTTGAGTTGGGATTTCTTAAAACATAAGATCACTGCGGTTAGTCATAATTGTGTTATTATATAATATTGTACCTATAAAGAGATAGGTACCTATATTCCACAATATATGTATACCTAATGTGTATATTGTATTGACTTAATGAAGGTCAGTATTGATGTTTTATTATGTTCTATCATAATTATATGTTTTTATATCGTCTTTTGAATAAATGAGTCGCTTGTCACCAAGGCCAAGGATAAAGGAAGGTACATACAAACCAAGTTGGAACCATAAACGTTGGCATTGTAAATGTATTATAAAACTATAGTTGTATTACATAACTTCACCCCGGCTTAAAATTAACCTAAAATTATCTATTGTTTTCCGTTTTGCTTCAGTTGAAATATGCAACACAACACCTGTGAAAACCCTGTTAAAGTCAGCACAACCGTTTCGAAACCTTTCCCTGACAAAGACACATCCAAATGTATCTAGACATGTTCCATGAAATATTACATTTAATCGTGTACGTTTAAAAATCACAGCGAATAAAACTTGAATACTTTGCATTTGTAAAACGCAAGATAAAAAATAATAATAATAATAAAAATAACATCTTGTATTATTAATTGCAATTAGAGTCGAATTTCCAAACCTATGCGGAAAACGACTTTTTTGTAATGTTGTTAGTAGAATGTACGTCCAAATTTTTAGTCGTAATTTATCCCAGAACAAGTGATATACAATTTACTATAAAAAAATCAAGGGTTTTCTAAATAAATCCCCACCATATTTTGAGACCATATTATTGTGTTCTTGGGATTTATTAATCACCATCGCAATTATTAACCAAACTGGAAATTGAAGTCTTCTGAAGTCAAATGGCATGTCGTAGGGTCCCATTGGAATTCTTAGTTTTAAAATGTTTTTGCCCTTAGCCGCGTCTGTCAAAATTGTTTCCTTAATGGCATTTGTGAGTACATTTTTGATTGCTAATCTTATTCTGTCGCATAGTTTTGGCGGATTTAGGTTATGAAGTAGACCTCGTCCCGGCTGTGAGGCTCGACGCGGTTACATAATGTCGGGTTTACCTGTAAACCTCTTTTTGTGAGGGGTCAGCGAAGGGGGATTGTCCCTTCGTTGCCCTGCCCGAGAGGGCAATATATTTTATTATATTGTTGCGTTTCTAAATAAACGATGGCGACTCACCACCTGAAGCATTGCTTAACGGCGTTTCCAGGTGGTGAGGGTATTGCTGATACCACGGAAAAAAAAAAAAAAAAAAAAAAAAAGGTTACGAAGTAGACCTAAATTTGGGTTCGCGGACGACACGCTAGTGGTGTCGGAGGGGAAAACACTGTCTGAGGTGGAGGACCGCGCCAACTCGGCCCTCCAGGCAGTCACCGACTATATTGTCGGCTTGGGGCTCCGACTTGCCGTCGACAAGACACAGGCCGTCATTTTCAAGTTGCAGTATGGGAGGGCCGACCTGAGTCTGCGGATTCAGGGTGAGACCGTCCAGTTGGGACCTTCTCTCAAGTATCTGGGGATACTACTAGAGGGAAGGGGGACATGGTTTGGTGCGCACTATCGCGCCGCGGCCGACAAGGCCAGGCGAGTCATGTCGGCGCTGTCGGGGCTGATGCCTAACATCGGTGGTCCGCGGGAGTGCAGGAGGCGTTTACTGACGAGCGTCGTACACTCGATATTGTTGTACGGCGCTCCGACGTGGGCGTCGGACCTTGCATACAACCCCCGGGGTGTCGAGGTTTTGGCAGCGGTTCAGCGCAGGGCCGCCATTGGCGTCGCTAGTGCGTATCGCACTGTCTCCCGCGACGCCGTCACGGTCGTCGCCTGCACCATGCCCATCGACCTGATGGCCTTCGAGCGAGCCGCATCGTTTGAGGCCAGAAGGGCGGTGGCGCCGGCAGGGGATGACGAAGGGGGGCCCCTTCCGCCGGACCAACCGCTCCGGGGGAGAGCCTTAGGCCTGATGCTGTGGGCCCGGAGAATGTGCCAAGCACCTCCACCAGCGGACAGTGGACGATGGTGGACGCAGACGCTCATACCTCCGGACCTACTTCAACAGTGGGCGAACAGATCGCACGGGGGGTTGTCCTTTCACCTCACCCAGCTGATGACTGGGCACGGTTGTTTCAACTGGTACCTCCAGAGGATCAACCGTTCCCCGTCTACCGGATGTTCCCATTGCGGACCACCCGACAGCTACGGTGAGGCGGTCGACGACGCTCACCACACCCTCGTTAATTGCGCAGCCTTCAACTAGGACCGTGAGCGCCTCGTCCGCGCGATTGGGCCCTTCGACCCGGGTGATCTGGTTCCTCGGATGTTGGCCAGTCCGGCCAACTGGGAGGCGGTGGCCCTGTTCGCGAGGGCTGTGATGACCGCTAAAGAAGAGGCCGAACGAAGCAGACAGTTTCGGCAGGGTGTAGCTTCTTCAAGGCGGAGAAGAAGGTAGTCGACGAGCCTTCGGCCGTCGAGCCGTCCGTGAGGCTTTCGGCTATGGCGACCACGCGTCTACCTGGCCGCGAGGCTCAGGTGCTCCGCGCAAGTAGGACGTCGTTATTTGTAAATTACTTCTTTGTGAGGGGTTGTTGGAGGGGGATTGTCCCTCCATCGCCCCACCCGACTGGGTAACTTGTTTTGTTATTTTACAAATAAACGATGGCGACCCGCCACCCGAAGTATTGCTTCACGGCGCTTCCAGGTGGCGGGTGTATTGCCGATTAAAAAAAAAAAAAAAAAAAAAAGGTTACGAAGTAAAATAATAGCAGAATATTTATCAAAAGTAGTTAAGTAGCTTACGGGTTGACTCACCTGGCGAATCTAATTAGTTCGGGAACTCGGTGAGGTAGCTGACCGTTTGCTCTTTATCAAGAACTGTATCCATGGATTTGTAAGCTGTTGTCGTTCTTGATAAAGTGTCCAGTAGATAAACTGTTGTTTATATTATTAATTTTAATAACATTATTACGTGGAGCAAGAATAGCCATCTCGCAGAACTATACGTGGATTTTGTGATCGGTGACGATGTTGGGAAATACACTTGCTACAAGTTGGTTAATTGTGGGAACGGCGTTATAAAAATCTGACAAAAATGTAATGCCATTCAGGTGTTGAGGAAAACTTTCCTTCATCAATTTGCAAAAATGTTAAATGGTCCTACTGTGTCATAATATTTGTCATTACTTCTATCATATTTGTTGTAAGATTAAGTTTTTGAGTATTGAAAAACAATTACTGTTATATTTCTATATATTATACGCTAAAAGCAATTTGATAAGGAATGTTTTCTCTGTTTCTCTTGGTGCACCAAAAAAAAGATACCGCTAGAAACGCTAATAGCTTGTTGTATAATAGCATTGAACTCCAACTTTTAATCAGGAATCAATCAAGATTTATTTATTTTCATAAATTTTCGTAAAGCGTCCAGTGTTGTAGTTTGTTTCTTTTACAAAATTGCATCTATCAAGAAGGTCAATGTTATTGCGCGTTGGAGATGTTAAACCTAGGTCTTTCGGGGATACAGGATTTCAACATTTACTGTTAATGAACATGCATTTATATTGCAGTTCATAGTCGTTATTATTTGTTTGCTATGCATAATTGCATCATGCAAAATCTTTTACTCAAACTTGCGTTGTATTTTTCCATAGATCTCCTGGATTTGATGACGAACATGTTGTAAGAATATTTGCGAAAAGACTACTTAGCTATTTGGGGAAGGTTGTTAATGCTGCATCAGACAAAGTAATGTTCCATTGCATGCCATTTTCTAGAGAGCCATTCCTGTAGCACGCCTCTTTATATGTCTGACACATGTGTCTATTCGTAGGCTGAAGAGCTTCAAAGATCTCAGTCTTTCCTTATATTACGTGTAAAAGCATTCTTAACATTTAACTTTGTTAAGATGAATGATGTAGTGTGTAAACGTGACCCAATGCTTAACTTTCTTTGCTATCTGTTTCCGGTATGATTGTATCTATTTTTGAATTGAAAACATTTTTTTTTAAGTATTTCACGACTCCAAATATTGAACCATGGAACTTTTCGTAATCTAAGTAAGGTTTAGGCCATTTGATGATTTCTGAATAATTCAAAAAACGCTATCAAAGTTATGCGTTGCAGGTTTGCTGTTTTTTTTTTTGTGCGTTTGTTTCAGTAAAGTAAATTTATTGATCGTTTTCGAGATAAACCATCTGTACGACTGTTAGATAAGCTCAGGGTTTTTTAAAAAGCTTCATTGCTACTTATGTAATATTCCGTCAGTCGATATTGGACAATCTCATCGTTTTCGTTTTTGAATCTAAACACTGTCATATTCTTTGTTGCCATACTTAAAAATATATTTTATTGATTAGACAGAGTCAGTCTAATAACAAAACTTAAAATATTTATAACTAATTAACTACACGTTTACATGCTTAAAAATCAATTTTTATTTCATCTAATTTCTCAGAAAATATTCTAATTAAAATGTATATATGTTGTCTTTAAAATATGGTAAAATTTAAACAAAAATTATACCAATTAAAAATTGTAAAAAATACAATTAAAAAAAAATAATGCCCTAGTATAGATTTAAACGCAATTTTAACCTATAATAATTAAAATGATACACTATTATATGCCACAATTCCATGTTTAATCATTCTTATTTTTGGATTAGTATGTGGGATCAGGTTTTTTGTATTGTATAATTAATTGCTCAATCGTTTGTTTTTAGGGACAACAGTTTTAGAGCACAAGTATTATTTAATTCAACAGACTAAATATTTTCTTTAACATTAAACATCATACTTTTTAGTTTCTAAAGAGAGTATCTATGTTTTAAGATTTAATAATAATTACGCCATGTAAACAAATTTATATGTAATAAACAATATCATATTATATACATTTTACTTTTAAGTTTAAATTAATTACAATTTATAAGATTTGTTAAGTTATTACCATCAATGTATGTAAATATAATTTATTATTACTTATAAATTTTTTGAATGGATTTTAATTTTAATCCCGGAAATAGATATACCTCTATTATTATAAGTAACAACATTATTATTTGGTTAGATTATATACCTAGTTTTTTAGTATCAATAAATCACGACGTACATTTTTTGCACTTATATTGGTAACGAAAATATCATAATACTAAAATAAATCATTTCTCTTTTGTAATTTACATGACGGTATAATTGTGATATAAATATATAATATTAATATCTATGTTATACTAATAATATGACTAGCGACTATTATAAAATATTATATGGCCGCTGGATGAATTAGTATACTTGTCTGTGGATGAATTTTTCATATTTGTATGTCATTAGTAGAGTACCTATGTATTAAAATAATTTGTTTACAATTTTTATTTTATTTTATAAGTAATATGTAAGTATTGAATAAATTGCATTAAGATGTAGAAGTTGCACAGTTGTTTAAAAACATTTGTTATCTTGGTCTCAGTCTCATTCAATTACATATTTAAAAATAATATTATGACACGACAAAAACACTCGTCATGCAAATCAGTCATAAATGACTGTTAGGTGCCTACCTACGTGATTTTTAAACAAAAACATTTGTTAAGAAAATAAAACAGAACAACGTTTTTGAAACATCATAATATAGTGTACAAAAAGTATTATTTATATTATAATGTTTATTATATACCTATATGGTTTTAGATAATTTTAAATAATTTTAAAGTTTAAAACAAACCAGTTCTATTGATTATCGTTTGAAGTAGATTACAAATTTATTATATAAGTGTAAAGAAAGTATAAGAAAGTATAGCACATATACTGCTATAGTATAGATATAATATTATAATCAAAAACATTTTTTATTCAGTTTCAGATTTTACAGCTCCTACACAAAAATGTGGATTTAATAATAAGTTTTATAATGATGGATTTTTTTTTCGTATATATTTTTATGATCAAAAATTGAGCTTTGAAAGTTTAAAGAAATACTATTTGTTAATAAAAAAAGTTTAGTTACTCCTATTTAGGAGTCTCTGTATACTTCTAACTGACTTTTAATTAACAATAGTAATTTTTAGTTCAAAGACTCAAATTTTAAAATGTTCTTGAATATTTGACATTTTTTAGTAGGTTAGTTTTGTTTATATTTTATAAGTAAATGTAATCCAGAAACTATAAAATAATAATAAAATGTATTACTGTTTGCCACGATAGGCAGAATATTTATTTTTTTTAACATTATACTTAAATGTTAAATGTAACTAGTAACTGGTGTTACACGATTGCGAACGATTGTCAGAGATCAAAGAAATAATAGTTTTACCTAAAATTAAAACAATTGAAAACTTTTTAGAATGACGTTGTTTATTTTAATTTTTCATATCGTTGTATAATAAATAATAATTGATGATAAAATCGATTGAGAACGGTGTATTTAAAATCATGGCATCAAAAATTATGATCATTATTCTTTTAATTAATTGTTACAAAGAGTTTAAACTAAGAATATGATGAGGTATCTAAAATTAACTAAATAATAAATCTTATTTTTTAGTTAGTGTTTTTAATAGTATTTGTAAAATTATATAATTTATGTATATCTAGTTATATAATAATTCTATATATGTATAATAATACGGTTTTATTAAAAAATAAATAAAAAAATGAATTTATCAATTTATAAAAATATATAAAATGTAATATTATACTATTTTATAATTAGTAACGAATCGATGCAGTAAAACTGCATGAAGTTAGTAGGTAAAGGTGTTAGCAAACGTGTTTTTCAAAAAGGTGCAAACGATAAGGATTGTTTGCAATGGAGTTCTATTCCTACTAATTATTGTTTTTTTTATTTGTTCGTTAATTTAATATTCTATAAATATTAATGATTAATGAATATAGATATTTTTTAAATGTTATCATTAAAGTGAATAGTGATATTGATAATTATACTGATAATTTATATGAGTATTTACTATCTATAAATATAAATATTTGAATCATAATAATATTGTGTCATCAAGATTTGAATTGCGTCTAAAAAATTATAAATTGTCAGTATAAATTTAATCCAGAAAATATAAAACAATAACTAAATACAATGCCATTTTTCACATAGGTAGAATATGTATTTTTCTAATTATCACCCTTAAATGTAACTATTGTTTTTTACTTTTGTTCATTAATTAAATAGGTATTTAATAATCAATAGTTAATGAAAATTATTAATTTTTGAAATGTTATCTCTATAGTGATATTTTATATGAGTATAATGTATAAATATTTGATTCGTAATATTGTGTCATGAAAACATGAATAAATCGTTTCCAAAAAATTGCAATATCAGTCTATTACAGACTATAGTAATACTAATTATAATGCACCATGTACGTACATAATTTATCGGGGAGTTATGATGTGTAGTTTTGGTATAAAATTTGGATATTACTATTTTATAAATTACGTTTTGATCAAATTAAGTTTTAATTTTATAATAGGTACTTAAATATTGGTTAAGCCCCAGTAGTATTTTATAGATTATTACATTTATTATACATAAGTACTCAATTACGAAGGGTTCTTAACGACTTGAAATTATTTGTATAAATTAATTATTTTAATAAAACTACTGATAAAAATGAGAAATGCTATAAATGGAGTTTTATTGATTCCACCGTTTTAATATCAATTCCGCTGGACATTTGTAGTTTGTATCTATATGTTAATTCGGTCGGCAATCGATTTACTAGTATAAATAGTAGTATGGCAGAAAAAAAAAACAATAAAATATTAAACGATAAATACAATAACTCAAATATTGATGGGGGTTATTATTTTTACAAAATTAAATAAAATTGTTATTTTTTAAAATAGTGAATTGATGCCTGCAGTTTAATATTAGTGAATCTTCTAATTTTTTTATTTATATATTTATTTTTTTTAGTTTCATAATTTTTATATTTCCTGATTTTATTTTTATGATCTCCTTATTATTATATAAAAATAAGTTTTTATTTTTAACAATATAATTAAATTAGTAATAAATAATAATAGTATAATACAATATATTAGGATGGGCTTTAGTGAATTATGATTTGAGTTTTGAATGAAGCGATTGACATAGTTGTCAACAATGTTATTATTACATAAATAATTACAGAATTTTAATATATGATGTGGTGGAATTAACATATTATATGTGTATATTAGATTGGCGGAGTCAATAGCCAATCGATAAGTTTCTTACAAGTAAAATGGTAATATTGATGGAATCATATATGCCTTTATGAAGGAATATGAATTTCGGATCAGCTGAATCCCCAAACCCACCGGGTACGTCACTGCAGATGTCATAACTAAAAAGGAATAAATACATTTAAAACCACTATTTATGTGATATCTATACATAAATTCAATGACGTAGCCAAGGGGGAGATTAAGGGGGCTATAGCCCCTCCCCCCCATGGATCGTATTTATGTGAGTAGTGTATGTACTCTATGAGTATACTAGGTACTATTTTTTATTTAACTATTTTAAACCTTTGATACTAACTAAATGTTAATGAATCACGGGTGTTTGTCTTTGGCGTATAACAGATTTACTTCTACCGTGATTATTACTTTCTTTTTAGTGGTTATTATGCAAGGTTTAAAACTATTCTAAAATGCTGGAATCACATTTATAAACTTGATGATGGTTGCGGGGAGGGGGAGGGTGAAGGGTGAATTATCAAATCCATTCTTACTTTAGTCCCTCCCACTTAAAAATCCTGGCTACGCCACTGCATAAATTATCGGTCGTTTTGGTTTTTCTGAAGCTACTATAGGTGCCTACTTCGTATAAAGTATGAACAGATTTTTAAAACCTTGAATTAATTATTATCGCTACGGGTTAGGAAAATATGACAGTAGAGTCTATTGCGTCGACTACAGTTGTAGCAGAATTAGACAGTTAAATTTAAATTTTCTATTTTGAAACAGGTTTTAGCTTGAGGCAATATTTGAAGATTATAATTTGATGTTACATATACATATAATATATTTATTTATTTTACCACAAACAGATTTACCTATAGACCTATATCTCAATAGATACAAAGAGTAAAGTTAAATAAAAAAAAAAAAATGATGTAAAAATATAAATAAAAAAGGAATATTTCAATAAAATAATACAAATGATGTCGTCACTTTCTCTAAAAATAAATTAAGAGTTAAATAAACCTAAGATAAGTGTGGATATAAAACGTGCATGTTGCGTGTAACTACCTACCTACCGATATATGAATATGTATGGTCCAACCTAAAAATTAATTGCTACGTGTCATGGAAATATTATTCAAAATATTGTATAGTACTTGAATAAAATGTTGGGTTTTCGATTTGTTGAAAATAACTATTTGTACTTTGATATTTATAATAATATACTGTTAAAAACAATTAAATAATCTTTATACAAATATACTCGTATGGTATGACACACGTACTAATAATTTCGAATTTGTTTTGAATTTATGCAATATTTTTTTTTTTTTTTTATTGAGAATAAGCTTTAGAATCTGGAAGTTGTATGGTGTTAAATTATATTTATCTATCTTAGATATATTAAGATAAACTCTTAGCAAAATGTATAAAAATAAAATGAAATACTAATAAATAATACTATTTATATAATAAAAATTAAGTTTATAAGCAAGACAATAATATTACGTATGTATCATAACACGGGGGCTTACACGAGGGGTGTTCAGATTTCTAGAATTGGGTCCCATCTTCATCTTGAAAATTCCGTTGCTGATTGAATTATACTATTTTGTGGTTTCTTCTTATACCCATAGAGTCTCTTGCGTAATTTTATAATAGGGGGCGGGGGTTAATTTGTTTTTATTCCTCGTATTTAGTACATAATTACCATTAAGTAACATGGTATGAGTCATCATGTATTCTCACACCCATTCTATTCTATAGTTATGTATTTATTCGAATTTTGATTTTTGAAATTTTAAGTATACTTAAGGACCATTTTTTTAAATACTTAAAAAATGTTTGTCATTTGAAAAGTGTCCTATGGTGTACAAACTTTTTTTTTTAAAGAGAACATCATTTTACTGTAAATTCTTAAACAGACGATTCATTCATAATTATTTTGATGCATCTAAATCTAATTCGAATAAATAGTTCCTAAGATATTGAGTTTAAAGTGCTAAGAATAATAGTTCATAATAATATGCTTAGAAGATATGGAGTTAAAGATGATAGTTAGATTAAAATATATTAATACGATTTTATAGGAATATAATAATTATATTCCTAAATTATTATTATTATTATTATTATAATTACTTAATTATTAAGTGTTAGGCAGTGAGGTTGGACTAGGTCATAGGGAAAAATATTGAATAGGCAAATAAAAGAAACTAAAAAACAATTAGAAAGTTCAAAATTAAAAGCTAATTAATTTGTTTAGTAAAACATTTAGAGTAAAACAGTACTAGTGATCGATTTTTTGACCACTATTATTTTATATTTTATCTAGTATTATTCATACAATTATTCAAGTAATTTAATATTGTAAATGTATTAAGATCATTTTAATATTAAAATAAATAAGGCGAAGGTGAATTAATACTGCAAAAAAATAAATAAACTATATATTTCTTATAGTATATATACTAATTTGCTTTGCATACAATTTTATTATTTTTTTAATTTAAAATCGTGTTTATTTATTAACAAATTAATTTTTATTATACATTTTACATTTGAATAAATCGATCTTTTGAGTACTTCACATGTCCTCATAATATATTGTACAACATACATTTTGAAAAAAAAATATCTAGCTCGTTTACGTTTCAAAAAAAATATGTATATTATAATAATGAAGAGGGAGGCCTCCTTAACATTTCTTTGAGTACACCATGTTGAGAATGGATCATGGTTTCTTAACTTTTTCTAACACACTCATTTAATATATAAAAACATTCATGAAACCTTCTTCCTACAAAAAAAAAAAACAGGTGACGAATTGAATCAAAAATGCTATTTTCCCTGATACAGTTCGTAGTCTCCAAATATCAATATGTATACTAAAATTTGATTACATTTTTTTTTTTTTGTAAAAAAATCTTTAATTGATTATAATATCATTTTTGACGAGGTTCAAATACTGTTGTAATACCCGTATTCATTTTTTTGTTTTAGAAAATGTAAAATTTAAACGAAACATAAATATTACATACAGATGCATTAAAAAGTTAAATTGCAATTAAAACAACGAGTACTCAAATATTTCAAACAAATAAAAAAAATAATTTATGGGCTATTCGAAAAAAATTCGGAGTCACTCCGTGGACGCCGTTGAGTTAGTCGATAACCGCAAGAATTACGATGGCGTAATATTATACATTACTGGTACAAAAAAATGACTTTCAAAATGCACCAATTAATAATCTCATAATATATCTAATCATAAAGTGGCGTGGACAATATAACATTATATAAAACGAATTATTATTATTATTATTTATTACGTACGCGTCTAGTCGTTGCGAAGTGCATCGCCGTATTACATATTGTATATATATATATACATGATATACCTACCTACGCGTGCACATGACAAGATTCGCAATGAACTTGTACCGCGCTCGTACGTCACCCCCGGGGGGGGGGGGGTCATCGTGCGCGATATTTAGACAGTCTGGCGTCCGCGGCGGTGGGGGTATTGGCGGCGCGCGCGTGCGGTCTCGTGTCCGTCTCGTCCAGTCGGTGGTACACGCGGTCTGTGCCGGTCCAACTCCCCTGCGACACGCGCGCCTCGCGTGTTTTCCCTCGAAAGTTTAATAATATCGCCACGAATCAAAGTAATCCGCAGCCGTAGATGTATACAATATAATTATTATACATTATACGCCCCGCATAATAATTATATTATGTTCAATTACCATATTGGTATTATGGTAAGTTCAAAAGTTTCGCGTCTAAGTGCGTGTCGCATCCGCATCACTGTTTCGTATCATCGTTTTTAGTTGTTTTTTGTACATCTCCTCGGTAGTTCTTAACTTATATTTTTTCCATCCGAAATCGTTTTACACCTGTATTATAACATAACGTAATACAATACACATAATATGAGTTCGAAAACGTCGGTCCGAGCGCCGACGGCCAAGTGGCCACTGATCGTGGCATTATCCGTCATGTCCGCCGCGATCTTCGTGGCCACGGTCGCGTGGACGGTTGTCGGCCACATTCAAGTGACGTCCACCGAACGTTTCGACGTCACGGTCACGGAAATGGTCATCGCCGTAAATGATACGGTCGTCACTCAGGTCGATGAGGATTCGCAATCTGGTAAGTACCTATGCGTACCTACCTACTGTATAATAAGTACTATAAAATATCATGCCTATAAAATTATTGCTTTGAGGGCCGTAATAATAATAATAATAATAATAAACATTAATACCTATCGTACTAAGTAACTGTGTGTTTGATTTAATTCAAATGTAAGCAAATCGAATAAACAATATCTACATACCCATACACGCTTAATGAGATAGATTTTATGATTACGATTGCACTAGTTTTTATAATTATTGTGCATGTTTTATAATAATTTTTCTAGTATAAAAGTAACGAAAAAATAACTATTAAGAGTAAAAAAAAAAATTATTTTAATAAATTTAACAGATGAAGACAATATTTAGTTTATTTTATTTCTTTGAGTATAATATAATATGAATTTTATATTTTTAAAACATTTTGAAAATTAAGTATACCTACATAATATTTTATTTTTATTGTAGGCGTAATATGGTTTTGAAAGTCATATCTAAAATAGAAATAATACAACAAAAATTATACTTATAGCTATTTAAAAAATTAATTTAAACTAAATATTATATTCAATATACGTAGGTGTAAGGAGTCGCGCACATCGTATAGTTGGCTTAAGATGTTGTTTAAATTTATGTTAATAATATAAGCATTTTATACAACTGATTCCAATAAGAAAAAAATACTATATAACCATTTACCCATTTTATATTATAAGATAAAATACCCGTCTTCCATTAAATATTTATTAATTGATAATTTTAACAAAAAATGTGAACAATGATAAATTATTGAATATTTTATTTTTAAAAAGTCCATTAATTGTTAATTGACGGGTAAAAATTAAATGCTTATTTAGTTTTAAATGTATGAGCTGAAAAAATATTATAATTAAAAACTGAAACTACCTTAGATAAAAAAAGTATATTGTATATTTCTGATTTCAAGATCTGATTTGTTATACCACTTATTTAAATTACTGGTTTATTAAGTTATTTAAAACATAAACTTTGTTAAAAAAATTGGTAGACTGCTTGAATTTTAGTTAGTAAGAAAAGACGTAACTACTTTTCTAAAGAAAAACTAAATAGTTCATTATGTATTCAACATAAATTTTGTTCGTAAAATATTGTAATACATTGTTAGGTATGATATTTTTAAAATACCATTTAAAAAAATATTGCCAAAAACATAATTATTGTATTCTTAGATTCATCATTTATGTTACATAATGTTATGACCTAAATGAATATAATAATAATAATAATAACTACATAACATCTATGGTCAAGAATTTAGGATAATTATATAATATTGTACATTATTATATTACATTATACATAATTTGAATATGTAATTTAATAAACTATTTACTAAAGTATAAACTGTTTTATTGTTCAAATCAAATAAGAAAGTTACAATAAAATGTTAAATATTGTAATAGGTAGCCAGGCAGGTAACTATTAATTCATAATTAATAAGTATTATAATTTCATATATTTTCACTGAATACAAATTATGTAATTATATTTTTATTAATTGTGAGTCCCCCAGAATCAAAATAACTAATTCATTTGTCGAAATAGTTGTGATATTTTAATGTTTATAATAATAATGGTGTTGGTATTTATTTTTTAGAATAATTGAAAAAAATATTTCTTACTTCATAAAAATTATTAAATTTATACTTACCTAATATGTTAATAACTAAAAACCTATTTTTTATTTAATTGAGTATATTATTATAAATAATACGCAACACGTAAAATTCCGAACACAAATATATATATATACACTGTAAATTTTCGCATATTATTATTGTTAAAAGTTGTTTTGACATAAATAGAAGATTTAATATGACTTATTTTTTTTTTATGAGAATTGTAACTAACAGTAGGTATGTGCATATTTTTATACTTAGACAATAGATGGAATAGAATGAACTATTCTAAATAAATATGTTGATCGAAAAAAATAAAGCTCGTGTAGGACTGTTCCACAGACTTTGATGGAAATCTTTAAGAACATAGTAAATAATATTCCAACTGATTAGGAAACTTTTTTTTGTGAATTTATATTTTTATCCTGGCAAAGAGCCATACATACCTAATCATTTTTTGCAGACATTTTATCGATGAAATGTTAATATACTATTTTCATTATTTGAAATCCTTTCATTGTGATTCTTTTAATAGTTAAAAGATAATTTGTTGCTAATCGTTGTAATTAGTTTTGAAATAATTTGGTAAATTTCAATGGCTTATCAAAAAATTATTTTAGTTTATCGTTAAAAAAAACAAATATTAAATAATATAGGGTGATATAGATTTGAAAGGATTTGAAAATTTAAACAAAAATTTAAATGAACAATTTCCAAAATCTATTCTAAAGAGATTTTACCTTATACGTTTTACTTGTCATACTTATTTCATCAATAACTAACTCATTTTTATATTAGGATATATTTATTAATTAAAAACACACACAGTTTTTTTTGTTTATCTACTCTTAGAATGTCATCTCTCAAGCATACTAATATGAAATAAACTTAAATTTCTTCAAAAGATATATTGCATTTGACATAAAATACCTTATCCCACAATTTAATGTTGACTTGTTATTAATAATTTGTTTTATAAAAAGTAAAATAATATTTTGTATATGTATGTATTTTATATTTATTATGTTTTCAATACGTTTTTCACAACATATTCTGAATCATGTAATCATTAATATTTTTCTGGGGTTTATGCATCTCGTTGACAATTAGTGTGTTAGTCTGATTACCCGACCCTGAATGTAGTTTTAAGAGACAACCAGGAAACGTAGGCGTGGCTTGCACGGTCGCTAAAATATCGCTCTATCAACAAACTGTTTCCATTCAATAAGCAGACACAGCACCCTAAGTCTAAGTATACATTTAGTTGTATGTATATTTTATCAAATTAATTAGCAAAGGATAATAGGTATGTTTTATTTATAAAATATTCTTATGGTAATCAAATTTGTACAGAAAATTCGTATGTTAATATTTTAATTACTATCGGTAATACGTTAACTTAAGTTGTTGTTATTCGATATTTCAATATGAAAAAAACATATGTGGTTGTTTTATTCCTAGATTGTAGTATTAGAAAATGAAATTAATTTATAAATGTTTACAATTATTTACAACAATAATTGAAAACAGTAGAGTTGTCTATAATAAGCTAAAAAGCTTGTTTGTACGTAATTATAATTTATATTCATAAAACAAAATTAATAGGTAACCTTATTTAGCAACGAATAACCATTTAATTTATTATTGTACTTATATTTTTGACTAAATTAATAAAATATCTAAATGTTTGTTTTATTTCATTGACTTAATACTTCCATACTTTGTAATTAACTATACCAAATATTATAGTTATGAATTAATTCATTAAATTGTAATTTAAGTTAATTCATTTTTAACTTAAATCATAAGTCACAGTCTTCTATAATTCCAAACATGTCAAATAATTTATACGATAGTTGCTATTGAGAGATAAATTTTCTAGTTATTATAGACAATAAAATATGCAAATAACATACGTACTTAACATAGGGGAGAAATTATGTATTACTATGTAGTCGCATTGCAATTAATAAAAGTTGTTTCATCATTTGCAATTAGTATGAAAAAGGGGGTCTTGGGACACAATTCCTACGTAGTTAAATTTGTGTCTATACAATAAATTAACAAAGAAATTACGATTAAAGTACCTACTTGGTGTACTCGGATTATGTGAGAGTTTTTCTTTTTAAATGATAGTGGTTGACTCATACATCGCACAGTTTTGAGAGACTTCATTATGGTACCTACGAAAAAATTATAAACATCCACACAATTATGAAAGTTTTATTATTACTAGTCGGGAAGTGGAGTTTTTAACTTTGAAGTCACCATGTTGATAAAGAAAATAGAACTTTGGTTTGACAAAATCATGGTTTATATAATAAATCTAAAAATTGTCTAATTGTTATAGACGAAACGCCATTTATGTAAAAGCAGTTAAAATTTACGAGCTATTTCTATGCTTATCAAGAATTTATATATAACTAGTTATAGAATCGAAATATAATTTCATGCTCTTTGCTAATACTAACAATATTATTATAATTGATAATATTATGTTAACAGATATTTTAATTAGTAAAATAAATTTAGTATACACACAATATTATATTATTATGTGAGTTATTTAAATTCTAGTTTAAAAATGTATGTTAAGTTGTTTTGTTTTGATTCAAAATTTCAAACTTGATTAACTTTTTGAGATACATTATTATAAATACCATGCAGTAAATAATACTAATGCAACCTCGTATAATACTGAACAATTTACTATTTTATTGTGTGACTAAATACTTACAGTTGATGTATTATTTTTTTTTTTATTGCATTTTTTTTCGTTTTAATCTTTATATTATCATGCCATTTCCACGCACTTAATTTATTTTTGATTTTAATTCGCCCTGTCGATTTTATACAATTAGTAATAATAATATTATAGGTTTGTGACATTATGTGTCGAACACCACTCAAACAGTAGTAGTAGCTGTGGTGCGTGAGAAATACGTTCACCGAACGAGTTGCTAAAATATACTTATTATTTCCAGTATTATCATAAAATATGTATAACAGTATTACTTTCTTGACTGCATCTGTTCAAGGTAGGGGACACTGCATATTATATACCTACGCGCCATATAACCCACTGCGGCACACTGGCACTTCGTTTATATACGTTTGTGGCTGTCAACGCTAAGTCAGCGGATTGCTGCCGCTGACCGACAACGGTATGACGAACGTATTTATGTGCACACGGATGCAATTTTACAGTTGCGAATTTTTTTTCCTTCAACCCGTAGTTTGATTATATATATATAACGCTATTTACATATATACAGGATGATTCGTTTACGTGCTTAGTTACAGTAATATTTTCAATTTTTTTTTTTTTTTGGTAAGTACAGTTCGAACTTTGACTTATGACAAAATACAAGTATGGTTAACACACTCTTTTTACAAAAAAAAAAAAAATACTATAATATAAAATTGTTCATTATTTTCTAGTGGTTTTAAATTTGTTTTATTGACAGTCTATATTTTTATAATAAAATGTTGATGTTCAGACGTGTGGGGAAGAAAGCCCGGTATATATAGGTAACTCGCAAAAGTTGAAGTCTACACGTTATTCCACTCATCAAAACTTTAAAATCTTATAAATAAAAACGATTTATTTGATAATTATTTTATACATCAACAATTATAATAAGTATTTTGCTTCTGAAACTAAAATTACAAGTTGTTGTTAAAGCAACTTAAAAAAAACCGTATTTTTTATGTAAAAATTTCGTCTTATATAAATTTAAAATACTTAAAGTTGTATAAAAACATTTTTTTTCTGAAAACTCCGCAATTTACTTGAAAAATGTTGTAGCCAGACAAATGGTTCGAGGAGTGCATATACCTATGTTTATTATATATACGTATGTATTTGCATATGACTTTAAATAAAAACTGGAAAATAAAATATATGAACACTGCGAATTCAAATAGATTTGCATTTTATGCGTGTACCTGACATATTATTATTTCTACAGTGAATAGAATTGGATATATTTTCACGACAGTAAAAAAAAAAAGTTGTCTATGTCGGTTTCATTGACAGTTTGACGATGGTATACGACGTAAACTATGTCTTGTTAATATTCCTCTTTACGAAGATGGGATTGGTGTAGTGCTATTTGATGTTTTCTATTTCAAGTTTTCACTTCCGATGTGTGACAATGAAATGATTTTAACAATCACCACCGATGATTTCAAATATTTCACACAGACTTTTGAATATTTTTATCTACTAGAAAAACTAGAAAAAAAATTCTGGTGATACAAACATATAATTGCACGGTTATGTTTCTGAAAATATTTTTATATCAGAAATTTAATTTATATTAAGACTTTGAAAATTGTCTCATATATTTTCGATTAACATTAGTATAAAAGTATAATAATTTATTCAATTGATCTTTTATACAAATGTTATTGTTATTACCTAACTAACTTAAAGTAAGTATATAATCACCATATATCTAACTTTCTTAACTTTGAATGTTTCAAATTTAGTTTTAAATTTTAGTCTATTTCTGCTTAAAATATTAACGAAAGAGAGTATACATTTTTAAATTTGGAATAGAGAAAGATATCAAATTTCAAAAAAGATTTTTACTACCGTCATATATACAAATATTATACTCATAGACATTTACAGCCAAATAGAGGAGATGATTATTAGGTATATTAATATACTAACTTTTAATCATATTTTATATTTGTATCTACTGAAATAGAAAAATAATTAATAGTAACCTCATCACCCTACATAAATAATTTACTGGCAATAGTAAAAGAAACATGTTGGTTTTATTTAAAATGGAAATAAATGTTATTTAAAACTTGACATTAATTTAAAATAATTTAATTAAAACAACTGTGTTTTTTATTATGTAGTCAAGAGTTAAGATGCATTAATATTATGAACTTACATTTTTCGTATTTTTATCCGACTGTTTGTACGCAAAACATATTGAAAACAACTTAACAATAATTTTATTCAAAAGATATAAAAAATAAAGTAATTATTATTGGACCCATACAAGCAATACACAAGAAAATAATTAGTTTTGTGGTACGATACAGTCATAAAAATGTTAGGCTTATTCTTAAGTATTAAAAATTAAAATGCATTATTATTAAGTGATTTTGTATTATTTAAACCAAACGCGTATACAAAAATAACAATACGCATAGGTAATATTTATTGTGTATGTCTGCAACAGGTTTCGCTCATACTTAAATAAATTGTCGTCATTGATGAAAATATGATACATATATGTTATTTTATTATATATTGTTTAGATTTAGTCCATTAGAGAGTACAATTATACTCGCCATAACTAAATGCTAATTTAGAAATTGATTTTATAATTAACTCCTATCAAACAAAAATATTAGAACACGCATACCTACCTATATGGCATACGCATATTGACTGCATTGAATCTTTTCAACAGTGAGACACAGAACATTATACATGCAGTGCACACTGTCGTCCCATACGAGCTGATTGTACATATTTATAATATAATTTGGGCTTAAGCTTGTATGTTGTACATTTTTCTGTTTGTAACTCACTCGTTATAGTTAGAAAAAAAAGTTTTTTAGACAGTGTGATAAAGCTTCAAAAGTTCCACACAAATCTATCTATTGATTTTAATTTGGAGTCTATAGTTAGTACTTTTGAGAGGCTATTATTATCAATCTTCTCAGAAGTTATAGTTACTAGTTTTACAAAACGTAAGGAAAAACTACCGATAACTTATTGTGGAAATAATTTTATATTACAGCAGACACATCGTTTTACCGAGCTCCGGCCAGTGTAATTGTTTTTCGAATGCGTATTGATCGAGTGTAATTTTTTTCTTAAAAATTGCATATTACCGAACTTTTGACATTAGAGATAGTTTTAAATGCAGGTACAAAAACATAAAATAGGTACTGAATAACATAGACCACCTTTAAAAAATAAAATTATTGAAATAAGTGAGCTATATTATTTATATTTAATTTATGTGATAAAGTAGCGTTTTAAAAAAAAAATATGTATATCGATGCATTGCATATTTTATGGCGAAGAGGGTTACAAATATTGTCCATACTAATTATCAGTGTTTTGATAAAAATGTACGAAATAAAAAATAACTAATCATAGTATAATATATTAATATTCGTTCGTAGTTATGGCATTATTCAACATAGCCAGATGCTGTATGAATTAAAAATAGTTGAATGTCAGATAACATACAATATCTATACCTGCGTAATCCATGGGGAGTAGTCTAAAAGTTATTATTTATACACAGAAGTCTTACATATGACTGTAATTTGTTCACGTCAATGATTAATGGTCAACAATGTAAAATGGACCGAAAATAATAATAATAAAATAAAAACAGCGGGAGCTGTACAGACAAAACAACAGGTTTCATTAATTGTTTGGGGTTATAATACGCGGTAGGTAGTAAACAAACGGATATAAGTTTACCCCGTGCACAGATGATGATACACAGACAGGGGGAATATTTCGTAAAATGTATAATATCATTATGCATGGACGGCCGTTGAAAGAACATAAATCATGTAGTCAGAAGTTGAAGAATAATAATATAATATAATATTTCACTCTGTAATGAACGCTGTGTGTGAAGAAAGTCGTTTTCAAAAAAAAAGTTATTTCAATTTAATTTATCTTACACTACTCTTTATTATCATTATGAGCATTGAGTACTCAATGCATATGAATATGTTTTTCTTTTTTTTTTAAACCAACGTTACAATTTATGCCACAAATACTCACAACCATATCCGGCCGATGTATAATAGAAACTTGATACTTTGTATGCTTAGGTACTACTCGATTTTTCTTATTAGTTAATTTTTACTATTTTACTTTCTTAATGTTGTAAATATAATATACATTTTCTTTGCCTACTTTTAGTAAAACGAGAATTTATTTTTAATATTAACAATATTAAAATAATTGAAACATTCACTGAAAGTGTAAAATAATTAGGTATATATTATATATTTCCTATTACTAAAAAAATATGAAATTCTTATTATGAATCGTTTTGAGGGTGCATAGTTATCACACAATTTCTAATGTCTTTCACACGTGGAATTTAGTACTTAGTAATTCTAAATTGTGATTATATGTGCATGTTTGAAATCAAAGTATAATAATTAAGAACCTATCAATATTATGAATAATAAAATAATCCTTGGTACACTGAAGTTTTTATTTTCTGTTGAAATGTACAAGAAAGTTAATAACTAATAAAACAATATTTAAATAATTAATAAATATATAATACTTTGTTAAAAAATAATAATTTCTGAAAAAATAAACAGTAATTTTCTTAATTAGTTTTACTATATTACTTAATATGATGTTATCTTGTGACAAGTACCTTAATTCTTAACGTGATTTATTCAGAATTTCAGAAACAGAAAGAAGTTTTTACTATACTCCGTATAGACGAAATATTTTTTTTTTTTTTATTATATTTCCCTTTTAATAAATAATAAAAAAAAAGATTAACAAAAAAACTGTATGACAATTAAACATGAATATAACTTACTATAATATTATGTTTTGAAGAAAATATTACATTAACTAGGTAAAGAGTATTATATTTCTAAACATTTAAATAAAATAAATATTATATTATTATATTGTTTTATCTCTATGAAAGAAAAGTGTAATATACTTAACATAGGGGCCTGTAAATTGTTATTTAAAATTAGTTTTAAGTTATTAGGCATATTCAAAATTTTGTAATAGGTTATTAAAAAGTTTAAATTAAAAAAAAATTAACTAAAAATAATATTGTCTTTGACGAATACAACCATCAGATTATTTAATATAACGCAAAATACAAATAAAATATTTGTAAAACCTCACAGACATTTAGGTCATTCAATAATATCCATACTCTGACAACTCTCTATTTCTTTTATTAACTTATCCATAGACGTAGACAGACAGTAAATTATGATTATGTTTATGATTTATAAATATATTCTGTTGTGTAAATTAAAAATTAAAAATGTTACTAATTTCTTAACTTATGTGTATTATTGAAATTCCCTTACTTTAGTAATACCATCTGTTTATTTTCTTTATGTAATTTGATAGAATGATTTTGATTCGAATTTCATTACTGTGAGAATAATATTGAAATTGAAAATAAATAAATAAAAGTCAATAGGTACATTAATAGAAGTAATCAAAAAATAGTACTTATGCTTTCTGTTTTAAAGTAATTTAGATTTATGTTTGTGGGTATTTTCACAAAATTACTATACATTTTGTAATTTCCTGGTAAATTTTTTTTTATTTATGTATCTATGTTTTTAGTTTTTATACGTTTTTATAGTATATATTAATAAAAAAAAAAAATAATTTGGTATAATTATAGTTTTAATATATATTTTTTTTTTATAATATTAAATCTGTAATACACAATAATATACAGTTGTAGATACTTAAATATAATATATTAATATATAAGTACATCATTAAAGATGTATAAATAAAAATCATATTTTATGTACCATTGCACATTTATGATGTCAGTTGTTAATAATTAAGAATATTTATGATTGCATTTTACAATATTATATAAAGATTTATTTTCTTAATTATAAATTGTTGATAAATAATTCAAATCAAGATTGTACATTGTACATGATTTTATATGTAGCCATGTAGGTACATATATTTTAGATGTAGTAATTAGTTTAATAAGTTATTTTTATAGATTTAAAACGCATTTGATATCTTATCTAAGCAATATTATTACACTATATATCTAAGTACACGCGTTATATGACATAGGTACCTACTATACATACACTAATATTAATAAAATACTATTGAATAAGAAAAAAAAATGAGTAATTAGAGTAGTTCTTATCTCCGAGTTCTGACATGCGTACCTAAATTATTATACTATCATATTATGTTGAATTACATAAAAAATTGAGTGGTTCACTAAAATTTATTGTAATTATCATGAGCCACTAAATCATGTTTAAGGGACTATTAGCTCACTGCCAACCTAGTAATTAATTAAAGGTTTGGCGATAGTTTATGCAAACCGAAATTAGACTCTGCCTTCTATAATTGAACTATTCGGCACAACAATTATTATTATTTTTTTTTTTATTATTATATATGTACCCTCGGCAACATGGGCCATTGGGCTTACAGAGAAAAATAAAGTAAATTACATATAGTGTATTCTAAATTTAAGTGTTAATTAAATTTTGGTTTGAAGATTGGCGACTGTGATGAATTGGATCATATTGGCTATGGATTGAAGGCAATTGTTTAGTATTTCGGCTAGTGGTTCAGGTGGATTGTAGCTTGTTCGGATATTGTGGTATATTCGGCATTTAGTGAGGATGTAGCTGATGGTGACTTGGACATCGCAGGATGTGCACATTGGAGGTTCTTCCTTGGACATTAGGAATTTGTGGGAGATTTGCGTGTGTCTGATTCTGAGTCTAGTTATTATTACTTCGAATTTTCTGTAAATTTCGATAGGAAATGTTCAATTAACAGTGTTATGTTTGGTATGATTTAATTTGGTTTAGTAAGATGTCCATTTCTGGTGCCATCTTAGTTAAAATTTATTTGTTATAAACATTTGAATGTCCCTGAATGAAACAATTTGTGTAGACGATGATAGTGGAGAGGCGATTGCGGTTTTGGCTGCGAGATCAGCGAGTTCGTTCTCTTTTATGTAAGAGTGTCTGGGAATCCAGAAAAGTTTGATTTTGAGTTATTGTGGTATTATAGCGCATAGATTTTGTTCTGAATGTGTAGGCACATGTCTGATGGGTTATATGTGTTTTTTATATTTTTGATAGCACTGAGAGAGTCAGTGAAGAAAATAGTGTCTTGTAGGTTGTGATAGGTTATTATCTCGAGCGCTTATAGTATGGCAAATGACTCTGGTGTGAAAACTGAGAAGGAACTGGGCAATTTGTACATGAATTTCACGTTGTTCCAAATTACTGCAGCGCCAACCTCGTTGTGGCTTTTGGAAGCATCCGTATATATATTTTTTATTTATGACGTTTTGAATTATGTGGAAATATTTATTTTTGTAGATTGAAGAGGGTGTCGTTTTATTTTTTTGAATATAGAGAGTTCAGTGTTGGTTTCGATAAGATTTTTCCATTGGGGGAGTAGGTGTAATAGTAAGTACTATAGAAATGTCCAGGTTGTTCTCTTGGAGTAGTGTTGGTAATATTTGAAACATTGGTTTGAAGTCGAGAGTAGGAAGGGTACTTGCTAATCTTAACAATTATTATTAGCAGCATTATTGTTATTTACTTATATATATTATAAATAAAAATAATCCTTTTTTTTGAAACACAGCTATTAACCAAGGGCGTTTCTGTTTATTTTGAATACCAAAAAAAGATATGTGTAAATAACAATTAATAAAATTAAGCGTTTCATTATGCAGCTTTAATAGTTAAGTAGTTGAAGCAAAGTAAAGATCAATTAAATTAAAAAACTGAGCACATAAATTTTACTCGCCTTTTCCAAATACGCCCATAGTGCATGTGAATTGTTATACAATGCTCCGGTACACGAAGAATGCAAAGTTGATTGCTATCATAACCAAGAGAGAGTATTAACTTTTATCAGATATTATAAGTGTCTACTAAATTTTTTTCAATATATAAATAAAAGAATTCAACATAACCGAAAACCTAGATGAAACACCAAGCCCGGATCCAACAAATGTAGCAATCCTCATTCAATTCTTGTCGAAAACTCATCTCAATAATCAAATATTACTTTCTATGTAAATATACGCAAAACTTAAACTTTTAGATTATTATTTTTTAGATTTTCTCTTTTTGTACATATTTAACGTTTTTAAAATATATGTAATGTAGTATTATTACTCCAATAGCCATAGATGTCATAGATGCCATAAATTCCATAGATACCAAGGATCGATTAAAATAAAAATTATATTTAATGAAAATATGAATTATATAAAATATATAATTCTATATATATATATATATATATATTATATTGATTAATAATTCAATTTGTTCAATTAAAATGTAATTTTTACTTTTAATTTGAATACATCTTTACTAGGAGCATCTATAGAAAGTCAATAATTATAATCAATTATAGTCCGAATATGGTATTAATAGTTTTCATTTTCATTAATATTTAATTTAATCTGTATTTTAGCCACACTATTAAATGATAACATTTTTTTTCAAACCAGAATTATTTAATATACATAAGTATTAACCCATTAGGTATAATTTAAGAGTCTGCATAATAATATGTGTTTTTAAAGTAGGTTATTAAATGATATTAGATTAATTTAGATTTGATGACTCAATTAAATAATTAGAGTGGAAATGAGCTGCAATTTGATAATGTAGACGTCCAAAATGTGTTATAAGAAAAATGAATGTTTTATATGTAAACGGTTATTATTTTAACTTATTTTTATTTTATATATAAATATAATTACTAAGAGTATATACCGCCTATAAAATATTTTTTATAATCCCACATTTTTATTTATTTGGTTAAGCAATTTATTAAAATTTATATTATTATCGTGATTTAGTTATTAAAAAATATCTAAATAATTATATTTTTATAAGATTAATAAAAATTAAAAATTAATATTTGATTTTTATAACAATTTAGTTACATTTATATTACTTATAATAGTCACAATATATTTAAGAGTCAATAATATTATTATTATTAGGTATGTAAAATCGTTAAGTTTTATTAATTGAAATACAATATCATATTTATTATACACTATATAATATAAGTGTAGAATTTCGTAGTATTTTGTTGAATGAGATCTAGAGTCCAATGAATGAATGAAAAAAAAGAGTTGTTTAATGTTCAGCATAACAAATGGTCAGCGTTTCGCTATTACCCAGAAATAGCAGTAAAAATTATGGAAAGGGGAGAAAAATTGATGACTAAGCCAAAATTTTCACGCAGTGTTATCGGATTCGTCCTTAAATTAATAGTGATAACTGACAAGGTCAGGTGTTACTATCGTGTTTATACGATTAGGTATATAAATTGGATCAGAATTTGAAAACATTCATTTTTATCAAATTATTAATAATATATATATATATATATCAACGTATTTAATTTATTTTAAATAAAACCATATATGCTAGGAGTGTTTAGACAATCTTAAATGAGAAAAAATTAAAATTTGTGGAATTTCTACTTATAACGATAAAAAAAAATATAATATTATTAACTTATTATTAACATAAGTCGAAGAATTTTTTTTTATCAAGAGGATGATTACCTTGCTTACTATTCCTTAAATTGATCGGATAAATATTATAACGGTAAATTATTTAGATTTGTAACTTACTCTTGTGTTCTAGTGTACCTTATAAGTGTTTATAATGCGTTAAATATATACACACAAAAAAAATCAAACTAATAATTTCATCGTGGGATAGAACGGATTGCTTTTCATAATTGTTTTTCATCCATCAATTTGGAAATTCGTCGGAAGGTACTTTAAAAAAAATAAGTGGCTCTAAACGGAGTAAAAGTTGAACATTTATAATAGCTGGATGACAACATAAAAAGATTAAAAAATTCCAGGACACCGCCGCGAGAATATTATGTACAGATTTCTACCGAGTTTGAAGAATGACCGCTGACTGTATAATATAGGTACTGCACATGATTGACTGTACGTCTTATAATTATTTATTTTATTTATGTATAATGTGTTCAACATTATTGTGTAGTGTAATTAAATTTAGTTTTTATCACAATAAATTGACTATGTTGAATGTATAGTAATCCGGTTAAGCTAAATATATACCTAAATAGAAAAATAAAATATTTATGACATTATTATTAAACGTCTACCTGTATATATAAACATAAACATTTAAAATAATTTAAAGCTACAATGTCGTATATTGGGTGTTTATTTAATTACGATAAATTCGAGTAAAATGTACGATGTAGTTACACAATTGTTTTACCTTTTATTCGTGTTATATTCTGTATAGTCATTTAATTTATTCTTTACACCATTCATTAAAAACTAAAGTAACACGTGCATTACATATTTACTGTCACTTGAATTTGACATCTAGGTATGTTATTAGCCCCGAGAAGAATATCAGTGCAATCATATAGGTTCATTAATATTAATACCTGCTAATTACATACCAATGTATACCACGTAGAAAAATACTAGTTTAAAAGATAGTTGAATCCTAAACAACGTTATTATGATATTATATAGAAACAATAAATTCAATTTGGTTTTATTTTTATATTTTAGTTTTTTAGTGGATCTGATATCACGTAATTATATTTATTTTCTTTGTTAATATTCTTCAAGACGATAAACAATGGTTCAACAACTATTTAAACACACACATGGCACCTCTAAACATTGGATAATACAAAACACATATTTTACTAAAGACAGAGCATTTTTAAAATTTTTTATACCAGTGTTAGAGAAAATATTTTTTTAGTATAATCACGATTATTTTTTTATTATTATCAAATTCCATCTAGAATCAATCTTTAAAATTTAATAATACTATTAAGTTTAATTTAAATTGTTCTATTGATAAAGGTACACTTAAAATAAAGTTTTAGCTTATATTAATTTAACATGATACTTCTTCATCTAGTACCTATATAAAATATATATATATATATATAAATACCTAATAAAATAGATTATTCAAATTCGAATTGTTGAAACCATTTAATGTTCATCGTATTTTTAAGTTTCATGAACTCTTTTGTAATAATGTAATCATTAATTAATGTGTGTAATATGCTAATTTGAGTATTTATTTAAATTGTTTGAACTACTTTTAAAGGTCATATACTATAACGTATACGTTCACAACGGAAGCAAGAAAGTATTTTTATGTTAAGTTGTTGAATAATTCAATACGATATAATATAAGTAATTTAATTCAATTACATTTATTTAAAGACAAATAACTTTAAAATAATTTTGTTTTACTATTATTTTTCAAAAATTAATAATTATACAAGCATGTCTTGTATAATTGAATCTCAATCTTGAAATATGATCTATTAACTGTTTCTATACTTATATAATCGTATTATAAGTACCTAAATTGTTTATATCCAACGATTATTGAACGAGGTAGTAGTACAGACAAATGTGTTAAGGAAGTATGAGCTAAAAGCAGCTATAACATGTTAAATATAATCATTATAGTATACCTTTATTTTTCTAATGAACTAATCTATAAGGTATTATGTTTTTTATTTTATAATTTTCATTAAAGTATTTTTTGAGGTTGCCTTAGCAGATTTAACTAGCTTAAACATGTTCCAAAAACTGTAATTTTCAATATTTTAAAGATTAAAAAATAAACAATACTCTGTGTTTATTCAAAAATTCAAAAAGTTTAGTGTCCATTCAGCTAGTTGTTATACACTACTGAAATATACTTTGTCTGTCGCTAAGATAATAGTTTTTGTCCCGGAGCTGATAAATGAATAAATTTCATTCTGAGTATGCTAGCCTTGAATTCTGGAAGCCGTCCCGGTGGAGAAGTCTCGGGGTCAGACATTAAATTCGCGACAGGCGAGATCATCGATCTCCGTGGTCCAGCGGCTTGATGCCAATGTGTACATATACGCGCGTATGTCCACTGCTGCAGTTATTAATTGGCTCTTAAAAAGTTTTTTTTCTAAAAATAAAATCCTTAATTGGTCTATCGTTGTCGTATTATTTTTATGATCTCACTTTTACCATAATATAATAATTATGCATACGCACATGCTGCATGCACCACGTACGCCAGTCGTCAATGGAATATATGCACTATATTATGTGGGTCCGAGTGCAAAAGTGCATCACAAGTATTTTCATCCGGCAAACGGGATCCCGTTCTTAACTGGAAGTCTGGATATTATATTTCAAAACAATTTTTAAGTACTCTTGTTTTAGGTCATTGAAAATGTACACACAATATTCATGTGATGGTGGTCATAACATAACATGGCTGCTGAAATTATTATGGATTTTTTCCAACTTTTCTAAGTGGACTCAGTTTATCAATGGTTTAGTTTGTATTTATAAATTATAATTTATGATATTTGAAATTAATTTAATTTTTTTCAAAAACTATAATTTAATAATATTATGTACCTATATGTTCGCCGGATGAGTACAAAATATCGCTATGAAATACAATTGACAAACACATTTTGACTGTATAGCTTATTTTTGCAACAAAAAAATATAGAAGTAATTTTTTTATAATAAATAAAATATCATTCATTTTTATCAACTTTTAGTTTCATATAATTTTTTTAACAAAAGTAAAACTAATACAAGGCATTTATTATTTTAGTAACTCTTACTACTATCTTTTTTTTTGATATATGTGATATTTCAATTATTTGCAATTGTTTTGTGATATAAAAAAAACCATTTATTCAATAATAGAATTGGTATGTTAAGGTTTTTAAAAATATTCAATCCAAAATTTAAAATACGTTTAATAATGTATACACATTTTTAAAATTATTGTTATAATTTTATTATTTCTATAATTCATATATCCATGATGTATGGAGTTCATTGTATTAATGAAAAAAAAAACTATCATAAATGTATAAATATCATTTTTTTATAAAAATATTATATGTTGCAAATCCTCTTGATATGATTTGTTTGGCATAATAATGAATAGTTGAATGGGAAATAATAAATAGAGTAACTTCATTCATTAACAGACTGCTTTCATAGTAGATAGTAGAATATAACAAGCAAATAAAATATAAATCAAACATTTACCAATATTTCTAGACCTTATTCTAGTATAATAAATCAAAGTTATGATATAACACAGAAATATTTCTTGCATTGAGGTTAAAGAAATCAGTACAAAATACAATCAATTTTGTAAGCATATAGACGTACCTAACAGCTTAATATACAGGTTAGAAAAAATGTAGAAATAAAATAAGTTTACATTTAGAAAATCGCTACTGCGTTATTAAGATTATTGTTAAGGCGGTTTTTTCATACAATTGACAATAATATTTTAAATTATAATATCAAAATATATATAAGTTAAAAAATAATTATTAAACCACACTTTTATGAAATAAGTGTCTATGATAATTATCCTACTTAAATATTAAACAGAATAAGCATTAGAGTACAATTATTATTTGTTTAACTTTTATGTTCTATACTACTATACCTTAAATAGGTTCTATAATTTTTCACAAGTATATATTTTTCTTACGATACTTTGAAATATGATATCGTTTTTTTTTTTATGTCACTGTGACTCAAATCAGCCGATTTCAATTTGAACAAACGTCCCAATAGGATTAAACGTCCGACAAACAACGTCACAGTTAGGAAATTATGATTTATGCGGCGATATATCATTCCATATAGTTTAATCCAGATTTATTTTATTCCCTTAAAAAATTCGCATATGCATTCAGCATTGGAGGATATACGTCGAAAATATGTGACAGCTCCCCATATAATATAAACGAGTAAGTGAACAGCCGTCGGTAATGAAGTAAATGCATTATGTTTTATTCATAATAATGAAAAAAAAAAAAATGTGTAGCAGATTCCACTCTGAATGGCCTATGAAATTGAATGGCATTCAAGCCGAACAAAAAAAAAAAAAAAAAACCAGTTGATTATATTTCATTTGTAATTAATCAACATATAATATATGATAATATGTATATTCTATGGTATATAAAATGTGATGGTAAAATAAAAAATGTTGAAAAACCGTTAATTATGTATTTATGTATCATTACCTCATATGCCCATCATTCTATAGAATATAGGCCATATACCAAAGTTACTGTTTAGTTAGTAGTTAGGTACCTACCATAGTTAATGCATACTTTTTTTTATAGCCATGTACACAGGATAAAATATGAATTATATAGAATAAGACATTTCACGCAATAATAGTCAATAAGTATTGGTACATGTTTAATTAGTATCAATTCATGTTACATTAATGATTATTTCATTAATATGTAGCTGTACAAACATTCGAGTAGTCGAGTATTTGAGGTGTTGAAGTATTTATCACTATTGTCTATTTAGTTTAATACCTATACAATAATATTCCATATCCATATTATAGATTATTCTTTTTTTAAATAATAAAATATTTTGTTTCATAGTAATTCGAGCTTTACAACTGTATCTAGTGTACCTTATTCACTGAACAGTTGCGAAATTCACTTGACCAGGCTCTGAATAAATATTTTGAACTACTCAACAGCAGCCAACTGAATTTTATGAGAAAATTATTAATTCTTTTAATTCGATTTTTAAATTGCAATAGTCGTATAGCATAATTATAAAACAATTCAGGTTTTGTAATTTTGAAGGTTACAACAAAATTATGATGGTCAGCAAATCTATAGAAATGTAATAATTTTGAATAAATTATACAATTTTAGGAATTACAATATACAAGTTAATATTTCTTTTAAATATTATTTTACATAAAATTATTGTAGAATAAAAATCAAAAAAGTTCTAATATGCGATTTTAAATCATTCGCAGACAAGCATTGATAAAATTTCATATTAAATCAATTTTTTTCTAATTGGAATCTTTTAATTTTCTGTATAGCTCATCAAATAATGATAATAAATTTAAAACTTAATTCATAGGTCACTAAGTAATGATATTAATTTCAAAAGAGTTAATTATAAACTATAACTTTTTTTATCGTACTATTAGATTGTAAATAAATAAATTAGTAATTAAAAAACTATAAATTGTACTTTATTATATACCTAATGTAAAGTATTAAATAATAAAACTACTTCTAATGAAAAATTACATACCTATCTTTATTTTAAGTTTAAAATAATGGATTATAAATTTAAATTGTCCTTGTAGCAATAATGGCCTAGTTGTTGAAACTGAATAATGATCTGTGAATACATTTCTTATCAAACTTTCTTACTAAAATTATTTTTATTTGTGGGATACACGAAATCAAATGATTATCATAAATATTCAAATTTAAAAATAATTTAGATTTAATTAATTTTGATATTTTCTTTCTATCAGCCTTTTTTACTCATTGTTCGACATCAAAATGTTTTGACTTTTAGTTTCTCATTTATTTTGTTCTTAAAATAATTCATAAAATATGTTTTATATAATAATATTATGATATTATTAATTTATCTTACACACGTTTAACATTTTTAGGAATCAAAAAAAGCGTAAAACATAAAGTTTGCTAGTGGAAATATAATGACTAGTGAACAGATTTTTAATATTTGTGAATTGTTTGACTACAGTAATATTAAATATGTTTCGTGAAATGTTGAATAAATTAACACCAATGTTATTTTAAATATTTTAGTTTGAATAAATATTTTTTAATATTTCAGCGATAATGATTTTCCTATACATACATTCTATATTGTGTTATTTTTAACGCTTTATCGTAATAAATGTATGGATAATTCTGACAATTATGGTAAATTATAAAAATCAAAAGTCTAAAAATGTATGTTATTTCCAATTGTTTAAAATTAAAATAAAAATTATAGCGATTTCGACTAAAATAAATTTTATAACACTATTTTTAGTAAAAAATAAAAATAGTGGTAAAAACTTTAATTTTAAATTATGTATTTAAATCTTAAATAATCAATGTTATTGATATTTCTAGCAGAGATGTATTATACTAAAAATATGATTTTTATAAATTTTTTAGTTGAATATTTATCAATTTTAAATAAATATAATACGAAACGTTATGGATAAATATAATAAATTAAATATTTTTGCTTTTATATTAAATTAAAATTTGTTTCTAAATAATGATAATCACGATTAATAGTTTTAAGGAAATTTTACACGTATACAAACTATATCATTAATGCTCTAGCATAATTCTTATATTATATTACAAAATATTACAATTCGATACTATATAAATATAACAGTATAAAACATTATTCGTTTATTTACCTACATATGTTTAATTTTTTATATTTTAATTTAATTTAATTATATAATTGTATATACAACATAATCAAATCCAAGTATTTTCTCTGAATATTTTAAAATCGATTACCTCCGCATATTCCACACCGGACCTACACTGTCGTCGGTACCGACCGTTTGATAGACAATACCAACTACTCCTATGTAAGAATAATGAGTAGTATGAAAAAAAAATTGATGGCGATCGGTTTATTAGTGTCTTTGAAATTCTTTCGCAGAAAACAATAAAACTGCTAAGTTTCACGATTAATCGAGAAAAAATGTTCTCATAATAATCGCTTATGTTTTTTATACGATATTCTCATCGAGAAACTTACTGCCGCAAAAACTTGTATTCTTGTGTATTCCAAGTTAGTTGTTTTTTTTTTCTTTAACTTGACTCTTTATTCGAAATTATTTTCCATATAAATTATCGTCCATATAAATACCGTAAATCTTGATCATGTAATCCATATAGATATACCTAATAGCACGTATAAACACGTATAAATTATTATAACATTGTGCACAAGCAGTACTAGAATACTATCGAGAAATTCTTCGTAACGGTACTTATATATATGTGTACAGGACATGATAATATGGGGAAGGCGATTGATCCCTCTCTCTCGCGCTACATAAGCCATCTCTATTTAAATTATCGTTTTACCATTGTTGGTTTTATTTTAATATTAGACAAAATATGATGGTCGTCGGAATTGATTCTTTTTATGTCACTGTCCACCCTTGTAGAAACTATTGTTGTTGAACGATTTCGGTACTGACTTATTAACTGATGGCCAGCGGTCTCTGACTTATATGTAAAAAATTCTGAAATTATTAAAATCACATAATATATTATATAAGTACGACAAGATTTACTTTCCTAACCTTTCCATTTGTCTAGACGTAATGGTTATGATACTGAAGTATTTATTTAACAAGACGTTTAAAAATACGTTAATGTTTTTCAGCCACTTATACCACATATCATATATTCATATATATATATATATATATAACCCTATATTCCTCATACGTCGCAAGTGATGATTACATTTTATAATGTATATACTACTTTTCGTTTAAACAATACGTTCCTATCTAAACAATATATAGTTGTATTTCAATTTTAAATGTATGTGAGTTCTTCAAATAGTAATTATTTATTATGTATATAAGTATATAATGCATATATATAAATCAATACTTATATTGTTTCATTTAATATTTTTTTATTTTTTTAAAAATTAAATCCTAAATCTAAATAAAAAAAAATTGTTTGTATTATATTATTTTGTTGATATAAAAATATATATGTAAACCAATAAACTTCTTAATATAAAGCAACATGTCTACAATAAAACATTAAAATTATTATCTCAAAATATATGACACCTATGTTCAAATCAATTAATGATCAATACCTCAAAATATGCCAGATTCAAAATTCGTAAGTAATTGCATAATATCATATATTTTCTTGTAAAATTCAAGGAAATATTGAAAATGAGCATTCAATTTTAAGATTAAAATGATTATTTAAAGGTTCAATTATGTATTTGATAAAAAAAAGTATTAAATGCAAACAGAATGTATACCTATTTAATTAGGTTATCAGTGTTCTGTTTAAGTTCAAATTGTATGGGGGTTATTTTTTTTTGGAAATTTAAGATCATTTAAAAATTATTATTGCGTGTTTTGTTTAGTTATCTTGATAAAAAAAAAAATAAATTACGAAAAATAATATTCTTACTTCCAATAGAATATTTCAATAATATTTTAACGATTAGAATATTTTATCTACTTCACGTTGAAAGCAACACAACACTGCATCTCTTTGACCAGTTATTACTGCAGTAGTTTTACCCTTCGTTCCGGTCCGATGATTTCATTTTAGTATAAAGTAAAACTAATTTGTTTTTTTTTTTTGGATTTTCTCAGTCCTACAATTAAGGGTTTTGTGGTCATCCCTCTCTCTCTCATCTGATCTTATCTTGTTATTGAGAAACCAATAACATAATACACACTTGTTAGACATGGCTTTACGTAAGTATATACAGCAGTCGTGACTCGTGATATGTACGTTTTTTTACGGATCCTTTTTTTTTTTTTTTAATATTAAACACATAAAAATTTATTTTCTACCACGTCGTATAATGTAATGGCCCATCTGCGGTAGACTTTGTTGTTACTTTCTTAAACGGCTTAAATATATAAATATATAATATAATTCAATTCAGTTTGATTGTAAAATAAAAAAATTACTTTGATTTTTTTTCAGATTTTATTCCTTTGTCTTATATTTAATTTGATACGTTAACGTTTTAATGTTTCTATACAATAAAAATAATTTTTTAGCGTTATTCAATCATTTGCGATGATTTAAAATCAAATTTAACATAGATACTACCTAATCGTCTACTTTTTATTTTTTCTTTAAAATATTCATTAATTACATAGTGTATAATTAGGCAAACTAAACATAGGCTAGAAATGAACACATTTTACATCGTTTTATTCCATAATTATATTAGACATATTATATATGACATAGGAATTTATTTTTAACATGCACTAAGACTAAAATAGTAAGGAATAATTATGATAATTATGTTGAAATATAGACCTCCGATCATAGATGTCCAAGAATAACATCGATTTCCAAAATTACAACTACGTCGGTTAAATTAGAAATTAATTAAATTATTGTGTAGGTATTGGAATAATAATAATATGAATATTTTATAAATGCAATCTATCAAATATAGGTGAATTATTAATGCAATACTATTTTGATATAAGTAAAAATGAATTAGTTCGGCAATATTTTTAGTAATAAAATCCACGTTTAAAAAAATGAATAATATTATATACTAATAAAAGCTTATAAAATATCTATAAAATATCTATACATTAATAGGAACCATAAAAGTGCTAAAAAAATAATAATGATTTAAGTTAAAATAAGGTATTAATACTTTCATTCCATTAACTATTAAAAATAAATTAAATATGTTATAACTGATAAATTACAGAAGGTAATAAGAAGTGTACATTAAAATTAAAATATCACTTTAATCACATATTTTCACGTACAAAATAATGTTTCTAAAAAAATTAAACAAACATACTATGATTTATCTAAAATTTAAAACCTATTAGTTTATTACTAATTACTATAAATAGTTAAGTACCTACATTAAAATAACTTTTTTCATATTCATTTTTATCGTTCATATCGGTCATTATTTATGAAGAGCAAAAAGTGATATTAATGAAACATTGTTCATCGTTCGTAATTTCTATGACATGAAAAATCCTTATTACATACAAAAGTTCACACATGGTGTTCATGGTGTTCTTTTCAATTTATGTGTCTTATCATTAGTGAATTATCATTTGTACGCATTGTTTATTTCGAAACGCACGTTTCAAATATAAATTGTGTGTTGCTTTATTATAGTTTATGTGCCACTAATAATATGCTGTAAGAAGTATTAACATTTCACGAATAAGTGCACCCAAGTAGAAATGTACGTATTAACATTAATATTGGTTTTGCTTACGTTTTCTTATTTAAAAATAATTTTAAATTATATGCTTTCATAATATAACTGTTTGATCATTTATTTAATAAAATGTGCATGATTTGTCATACATTTCAGTCATCTAAACATACATGATAAGTACGAATAAAATTAACGGCGTTTTTATGCAATAAAATGATATGTTATTATAATAAATATAATAATAGTATATAATCTAAAGTAAAATGTAATCCATAATAATATATACAGTTACCTACATATCAACAGTGACTATTTATAAATACATTTTTCAATTAGGGAAAATAAATTTGTTAACTATATATGTAATAGGTAATATAATTTCCACTCAATTTTGCTTATGAAAGATTTGCACTTTTTAAAATACCAAAGTATAATTATTAAACTGCCATAAAAAAAAAAAAAATAAATAAATGATATATTATTAAATAACTATTTGTTTCATATTTTATTAATATTTATTTAGAAAAAAAATCGGCTTCAGGTTAAAAAATATTCCCATTTTAACATCAAAAGTTGAAAGTGGTTCAACAACAAACAATGCTAAGGTAATAAAAATAAGAGAAATATTACATTGAGGAATTGCGAGTGTCTTATATTTTTTAAAACGAAATATCAAAATAAGTTAATACATTTCGGATTAAAGCGTGTCCATTGTTAAAATATATACCATATACGTTATATCTATAATCTATGTGTGTATTATAATTTATAAATCCTTAGTCATTTAATAATATGGCATAATTCTCATATACGAGTTATATTGAGCTATACTACGCTATAGGAACTTATTAGGTAAATCTAAACACATACAAATTGTAAAAACGATTATTTATATTTTATAATAGCAAATAATAAACAATCATGATGTTCAATACACGATCATGAATAGGTTACTAATCTTTTATGAATGAATAACGTATAATACTATTATGTAGGTACCTATGCTACATGATCGGCATATATTGGATGTAAATAATAATGTGGGCGTTATGATTACATAGGCCTAACTCCATAGATTGATTATACATCGATGAATATGTATTAATATTTTATTTTTCTAATAAAATATTATTTCTTTAAATCGTGAGTAGGTTAAAAATATTGTAATTTATTTTTTTTATACACCCAGAGGTTCAATAGTTATAAAATGAGATAGGAGTATCTAATATAATAATAATAATAAAATAAAAACTTATGTATAAAAATGTTTTCAAAATGCTTACACCATAATCCATAAATGAATCATAAAAATCATTTTAAACTATTATATAAATCTGAAACCAGAATGTAACAAAAATAATTTGATCAAAGAATTTTGGAATTTAAATCTTAACAACAATATATATTTTGAAATAATTTATTTTTTATAGCTAGTCTAATTATGTTAGGTTATGTTCATTTTATTTTTACAAATTGGAAGTTACTGAAACATAAATGATCTTTGCAGAAAAAATAACAATATTAGATCCCAAAATGTTTATAATATTGTATAGTACCCCAGTACCAGTATAATATAGTGTAGTATTATTATTATAATTTGCAAATTAAATAATGTTAAATAGATTCTTGAAGGTATTTTTATAAACCTGAATTTAAATAAACGTTATCTAGCTATTTTATTCTAGGTAATATAGAATTTATCTCAGAGAAATATTTAATGATTTGTTTATTCGGTATTAGCTTAGACTTATGTTGTGTAGATAAATTATATAGCCTATCCCTATTTATAAGGAATTATTGTTTTACTGTAGCTAAATATCAATTAGATGATTTGAGATTAATACATTTTTATTGATATGACTGCGAAAATGCGATGCGCTTTAAAATCCTTGAATTCTATATTACTTACTAATAAAGCTTGTAATTACCTTCATCTATAAAGTATATATGTATATAATATATGGTATAAACTAAAATGTATTCTAATACTAACACTAGATTTATTGAAAATAATTTATTTTTAAAGATATGTACATAATATTAAAAAATCGTGTATGGTGTATCATATTTTATAAGTACATAAATATGGGTACCTATATACCACGTATATTTATAAAAATTAGTATTATATTGGTTATAATTTTTTGTACTTCGGGTATAATATTTTTGTACTTCGTGTATCAATTTGATAATCCTAGTTAAGTGATTTTTTAAAGTATAAAAATATAATATAATACGTAATGATTTGTTTAAATTTATTTTAATGTAATTTTTTTGTCGCCATAATGATACATTTTAATAATCATTAACCACTATGATACATGATATATAATATATTTTTTGGTATTTTTTATATTATCTAATTGGATTAATGGTGATAAATGTACTTATATTATACATTTTATAGGCGTTTAGTATAATTTTCTTAACTTGTCTATTAAATTAAATTGAGAATATTACGAAACTTAAATATAATAATTATTAATTGTTGTTTGTATCTAATATTTTATTATATTCGAAAGTCGAAGTACAATTTAACAGTATTCTAAATTGTGTTCGAAACATCAGATATGAAACATACCTATACTTATATTTGAATATTCAAAATGTAGATTCAACAATATTATATACTAATATTGCATAACACCCCATAGAGGTACGTACATAAAACATAGTTTGAACATTTCAAATGACGAATAAGATGAGTTAATCGAAATAAAAGTAGCCAAGATGACTGTGGGCATTCAATAGGTGTTATCCTCGTAGGTATATAGTAATAATAATAATAATGATAAAAGTAACAGTGATTATCCAAGACTAGCGTAATAATTTTAATTGGCCATAATGGGTCATAATGGGACTCGCCGTTGGGCGGGTCTATGGCCCGAGGACATAGTGGCTGCTAGAAACCGTGTGAAGGATAACCTCCGGATAATAGACGGAAGACTTGCAGGAGACGATCAAAGAAAGTCTCTGTAACTTGCTCATCTACCCATGGAATAATTAATATTTTAAAAACTAATTATTATCAGGTACCTGTTGTAAGGTTGCCATATTTTCATCGAGCCATAGGCACAGTATAGGCTTTAGAGACACACGGGGTCTTTATCGTCACGGAAAATACTCATCTGATTCTGGACAAACGATAAAATAAATTAGGTAAAAAAAAAGTCGACAAGTGGGTACCGCTCTGTTGTACAGTAGGTGTCGAGTGGATCACTTTCGTGGATGTGTTAAATTTGAATTCAATGATATAAATAATTGTATACGAAAAACGATTCTGAGAGAAAACGGCCTGTCAGCCTACATAATTAAGTGTATTCTATGATATTATTGCTATTAAAATAATTCATATTACTATTAATAATACAGTAGGTCGAATTAATTTTTGCAGAGAACATTGCATTTGGAAATTTAATTGAGTGTATAAAGTATAATAATATACTTCAAAAGTTTCAAGCACAAACGAAAAATAATTTTAAATTACAATGAAATAAATAACATTATTATTCTTCATTTAAATATCTTATTTCGTCTAAATTTTAACTTAAAATGTCTATAAAAAATTATTTTTTTAATATATTTAGTTACACTATAAACTACTTACAAAAACCTTATTTTAAAATTTCAGTCCTTAGCTATAAAAACTGATAATTTTATAATTTTTTAACTACAAAACAATTTGTAAATGTTCGATGATGAATTTCGGTCAAAATTTGAACTTTAAATGCTTATAAAAAAAATTGTGCATATGTATTTTTATTAATTTTAATCTGCTATTCAATAACTTATGAGGAATGCTGTATTAAATTTTCAAGAAATTTGACCCAGTGAAAATTCTATAGGCCTACAAATAAACTCAAAAATTATTTAAACATTTTAAACATTTTTTGGTGTATAGAAAATGATAATCTAAACATTTTCTGAAAATTCAAACGTCTTCAATTATTCCTTTTTGAATTACATCAAAATAAGAAAATCGTTCCCGGAGAAAACGGGTGAATATCCAATGTCTAATTTCAAACGGTCATAAAAAATTACTTTGACTTTTCTTTTTTTTTTTTAGAAAGGTAGAAAAACTTATAGAGATACTTGTGTTCAATTTTAAATCTTAGATTTGAATAGAAAATTTTTTATGAATTTCCTAATCAAAATAAAACTGCAAAATTTCATGATTTTTACGTATTTTCTCGAAATTTTAATTTTAGATGATTATAAAAAAAACTATTAAATACTTACGTTCAACTTTTTTTTTTAATTTTCACTTACAACAAATTATGAAAAACATTGTATTATATTTTTATATTTTCAAGTTTTTTGACCGACTGAATAAAATTTTATCGGCAATAATAAAAAAATTTCAAAAATTTATTATGTTTATATAAATAGCTCAAAAAAAAAAAAAAAAATAAAAACATTTTAAAAATTTTATCTTGTATAGATATTATATCTTGCTTATATAAACATTTGGTAAAAATTGCATTTATTTACGGTCATTATTTCTTTTATTACAATTAAAATAAAAATAAATTTTGGGAAAAATTTGCTTTGCAAAAAATTCCTATTTTTTCTTCATTTTTATTTTGTTTTTCCCAACGGGTTTAAAAAAGACTGAGAATTTTTTACTTTTAACCTCTTAAAGTACCATTTAGATTTACTCTCCTATTAGAAAAGATGCCGATGAAGAAAATCGGAGCATTTTTACTGCACTAAGTCACAAAAAAAAAAAAAAAATAGCACACATCATAAAATCAATAAATCAATACATTCATCGCTTCATTTAGAATCTAAAATCATCGATATACATTTTTTATTAAAAAATCTGAGATTTAAGTAATGTTTTATTAAAGTTTAAACTATTTTTTTGTTTATATAATAAGTATACTAGGTATATTATACTTATTACTTGCGTATGTTTAAATTAAGATACAATATAATACCGCAGTACCACCTATATGTAAATAAACAAACTGAGTTTGATATTCAACAAAAGACTAAATTAAAAAAAGAAAATTAGTTTGTGTAATTTTTTTATTATATTTTATTTGTATTCATATTTTGTTTAATAAATATGGATATTTGGTTTAAAATATCTGGACACATATATATCATATTGATACATACATATAGGTAACTAAAGTTATTAAAAAATTACTAAACTTTTGTTGGTGTATAATTTGTTTATAAGCCTTTTCAAAATAAGAACGAATACTTATATAATAAAGCACCCGTCATTTTTTGACATATTTAACTAATATTTTACCTGTTTGACGTGTTCAATTTGAGATTATGTTGTGGTTTTTGCGGTAGTTTTCAATTCCGAGTAACAGAAAATATTCTGACCTGACAGGTCAATGTGATTTTTAAAATTTTATAAATATGGATTTTGTAGTAAAATCGTAAAGTCAAGAGTAAAATAAGATCACGATTGTCCATTATACTGAAATAATTTTAAATGCTTACAGATGATTTATTAATGCATTATTATTATTGTGCTTATTATATTATAAAATATGTTAATATTTTGCGTCTATTTTTATAATTTTACATAGTTTCAAAAACATATTAAATACAAATATGATATATTACAAAATAAATCATCTTTATAATACAGTTATGCCATTAATTGGTAGTAGTTATAGGCAGATACCTCGCATGGCAAAATTCTTACTTTATATTGTTCGGATTTACTTTTAGTTTTGTTTTGTAAGAGACATTTCTAACAGTATAGTCCTAAAGGTTAGTCGACCAACATGCATTACACAACTCGAAAAGAATGTATGGACACTCTGTATACTATTATATATTTGTGTTTTCATTTTGCAATAATTTTTGTTAATGTGGTGTATATGTTTATATTAGATAAATACTACTATATTGATACAAATCGTAAATTTATATTATCTCTAATTGTAAACTTTAATTATTTCTTAGAGGGGAAAAAAACAGTTGACAGTGAAAGTTTTCAAAATTTTCGTAGTTTTTTGAACTGTGCAACAATGCCAGGTGAAATCCAGATTTTATGTATTTAAATAGTTATCTAGTAATTACCTGCCTATAATCGATATTTTAAAATATATCGTCTTCGTGATTCCGTGTCCACATATACCTATAAATTATAATGATATTATATGTTTATTTGATTGACTGTACGCACTACGCCATACAAGGGAGACATATTTTATATATGTTGTATAAAATGTCTATGTTTGTATACACACTGTACACATTTTTCTTATTCAATGCGTAATAATATAACAAATGTAAATAAGAAACTTCACAGAAACGCCATTGTTGTATTGAAATATTGTTTGTTAAAATATACATATGGAATGGTAGCATGTTTTATTCAATGGGACAATTTAAGTTTGATGAGCGCAGCTGTTGATTTTCGATTGTTTCGATCGATGATTCGTCTGTGGTACTAAACTTCACCAGAAGACACCAGAAGGTCAAGTGCAGACACGCTATATGTGTACAGTTTTATATAATACGTTCATAATATCATTACACTCGACGGCGACGATCTGTCGAGTAAAGTCTCGCGCACGTGTGTGTGTGTAATCGTACAATCACATGGTTAGTATTATAATGCCGTTAGATAGTCAATTACCGGTGTCGGTGAAATAGCTATTTGTCGGAAACAGGAAATTCGTACCGAATTATTTAAATTGAGAAGTTTTCGTTGATGGCGGGTGGGCTCCAGCAGATTATCGTTTGGGTAAACAATGAAACGCGCCGTGAACAATAAAGCGTGCTCGTGGCTGCCAGTGAAATGGGGTCAAAACGACTACACGCCTACAGTTTTTGGAAACTTTTAGATTCAGAGTAACCACTATGGAGTATGGGCGGGGGCAATTCAATTATCTATCCATAGCTCAGGGATAATTTCAATTGAACGACTATTATATTATAATAACGAAATGATCATATTTTATTCCACGTTAATTGATTTCCGAAAATACGATTTAACTCCTACTATATATAGCCAATTGAATATAGTCAGTTGACCATACTTTTTGAATTAATGTTCCTGAAGTGCCATTAATGTGTGGTTTCATTAATCAAGTCGTTCGTGCTTTTAAATGCATTGATCAAATATTGTTATAGCACATGACATATATAATATGTAAAGATGGTATATTTCTTAATTGAAAAAAAGATTAAAACTAAAATTATACTAGAACACATTTGGCTCATGAAATAGGTGCATTATTTCATTTAACAAATCATTCTTGTACCACACGATTGTAATTATTGATTGATTATTTAAGTATATAACTTTAAACTGAGTATCATAATAAATGATAAATTATTTGTAGATACATATAATTGAGCACTGTTCAATAATATTAATTAGATACAGTGATTTTTATTTATCTTAAAATCATTAAAAAAATCAATACCTACACAGTAATAAGTAAAACTAATAAAACTTACTTACCTACTTGTTTTTAGTTAGATAGGTACTTAATTTTAATCTATAAAAACTGTTTATTAATATATTATGGTGATATAATAGCTGTGTATATTGGCCGATGCTCGATAGCACTAAATTAATTTTAACAAAAAATTCATGCTTTTCAGACAATTTTAGTAAAATTATAATAAATTATATTATTCTATTAATTACAGCCTAATTACCAACTAGATAGGTACATTAAAGTTGCATAGTGTCACAACATTTTAAAGTCGATAACAGAGAATTTGAATCAAGTATAGCTGCTCGCTTATTTATCCCGTCATCGCCTTTATCCAATATCACGTAAACAAATTCATTGAACCTTAACCAAACACATGTTAGTGGATTGCGCTTCCTTTATACGTTTGCCTGGATGTTCCCTTTGTTTACCTAAGTAAGGTTAATGTACCTGATATTTGAAGTTTAGGTTTAATGTATACATTTATATTAATTCTGTATGGTAGTCTCTTATAGCGTATCCGCTGTCGATGGTCGATTACATATACATGTTATAATTTTCAAACACGATACACGACTATCCAATAAGATAAGATTTTTAAAAGTGACATAATATGATTCAATGCGTCTCTATTGGAGTGTCTCCAAACTCCAAAACCAGTAATCATGGTGTAGGTACATGGCACGTGGAACGATCAGTGTCCACATTATAGTGTATATTCAAGGCAAATAATATTTGTATGCACGGGACGCGATGTTTGTACACGGGTGTTAAATGTGATGTTTTTGAATTTCTCGATTATTATATATTGTATGTATACATAGTGTATTGTGTATTCATTTACATATGTGTAGATTACTGATATTTTAACGACAATTTAATGATTGAAGATTTCCAGTTCGCAAGAATATTAGAATAATACCTACGTGTATTCAGTAGTATAAATTATAGGTAGGTTATACCTATGCACTACTGGGTAGGTACACTGCACTCTGTACGTCAGTAAACTAATTGATTATCGCACGGAGATTATCATAATTTATTATATAAAACGTGAAGTTTATAATGTATACACCCATACGATTTACATGAATAAACTTAATTCGAATCTAATTTTATATCATCATAAAATCAGTATATTATAGTTGGTACGAAAGAAAATTATAGAAATAATTACAATTTAATTTGACGAGAGTATGTAATTAAAAAATAATCTCGGTTAAGCCAGCTATGTGATCATTTTGAAGAGTTTTTTGTTTTCAATCTATTTATCAAACACTTAAAATTGAATGTTTAAGCAACTATTATATCATCGACTAAACACATTAAATATATTATCATACATTACATCCGTTTTTTAAAGTTTTATTATGTTATTATTTTGTAGCAAATAAGTAAGGTCAATCATATTAAAACACAAGAAATAACAGTTTTAAAAATGCAGTTGATGAAGTTAATGGAGATCAGTTTTAAAATAAATACGATTAGGTACATTTAATGACTAAACTATTTAATTGTTACTACATGTTTAGCCTAATAATAAACAAAATAGATTATAATGGAATAAGAATAGTATTTATATTAGATATTTAATCGATCAGAAAGCTGAATGATAATATTTAAATATATAAATTTAAATACTTATCCTATTGAATCGATTTAATATAGGCTTATTATTTTTCATACAATACGTTTTAATTAATTAACTAGTGGCAATTAAGATTATTCGGTGTTTGTTGATATAGTTCCAATATAGTGTCTTTTTTTGAAAAACTAACTTTTTGTATAGATTTATTTTATTTTAAAAGTTTCACGCATATATATATATATATATATTGCATTTTTCTTAGAATTTAGAGTAGTTTTCTTTTCTATTTTGTTTATATAACATGAAAAATGTGTTGATAATTTTCAATTTTTATTTTATTTAAAAACAACAGTTAACATTTATATTATTAACATTTAATTTTTAAATTAGGTACAGTGAAAGTTAAGCACATAATATATTGCAATATTATTTCTTTGGTTACGACAAAATCAATATAAATGTAATTTTGAGTTTATCACAACATTCACATTGACATTTTAATACAAGGTTACTCATGTGATAATAAATATTAATTTTTTGTTACATTATTTAATAAATTATAAACATTTTTACGATAGTATTTTTTTTTTACGAGTTCTTAAAATTAAAAAAAAAGAATATTTTAAGCAATATAGCACTTAAACCAAACTTTATTCAACAGCGTTTATCTAATTCGAGGATTTATCATTGATTTAAATTTTACAATAATAATTCTTCACTGGATAGTTGCTTATAAGCAAAACCAGTCAATGTATCCTGTCGTCATTATTTTAATAATTCGTATACATTAAGTGCATTATTTCATTAATATCAATAACTAATATTTTGTTCTTTAGATAATGTCTTGTTTAACTTATTTAAAAAAAATAATGTCACAGTAACATTTATAAAATTAAAAAATGATTTAATTGCAAATTAAAATGTTTAAAATTTGTACATATTTAATAAACAACCTAAAAATTTTTATTTTTTATTTTTAGTAAAAACTATTAAAATTGCCATTGCTGTAGATGTTTATTTTGTATTTTAATTAAATATAGTTATAGGATAATAGTCGGTAAACAATGTTTTTATTTTTCTCAGGTTATTAATCAACTATAGGTATATGATTATACTTTCCAATGTCAAGCTTTTTCATTTATTTATTTTATATTTGCGTATTTAAAAAAAAAATATAATAACAATCTAAAAATATTATTAAATTATTACTATTTTGTATTTAATTTACATACCTTGTGTCCTTTTTATGTAAGCTAAGTATGGTTCAGTATGATTCACTGAATTATTCGATAAATAATTTACAGTAGAAAAGGGTAGTTTTTATTTGAAAAACAGAAGTCCATATCTTCACATAAATTTTCTTAAGTAGTACAAAATATCTCAAGAATCAGATATTGAATAACTGGATTGTGAAATATCGATATAATATGGTACCATTTTATTTCATTTAAATGTCACTACTAGAGTAACAATTATAATTATTGCAGTACATTATTGGTTGTGAAGGAGTATTGAGTAAATCTTTGTAACCTATTTCTTTACAGGACTGAAGACAGTGGTTCATTATGTAATAATATTATTCGTATTCCGTGCACTATTCTTCAGAAGAATTACAATTTGAAGAATGATTTGTCACTACAGATGTCGATAAAATATGTAAATCGAGTCGTATTTGACAAAACGTATATATTATACTATATTTTTAAAGTGAATAACCCTCATGTTTGGTTGTATTTTGTGACCTAAATAAACTCTGTACTTATTACTTTTAGTTATTTAGTCTTATATTTTATTAAAGAGATCATGAAGAAAACCACAGCTTTCTAGTTTGTGTACACAAATGATGAATTATTGTATAGTCCATGAGACATCATTTATGTTTTTTAATTTAAAAATTAAAATTAATTTTTTTTTATTTTAATGTTTTTATAATACTTTTTCCCAACAATTTATAATAATTTATATACTATTTAAATATAGATTTATTTTATGTGCATTACTATCATAGGTTCAACATTTATCATGATATTAAATGTATTTAAATTTATTCATTTAAGATTGGAATATTCAAAGCAATGATCATTATTAAATATTTTTTTTATTTGAAACAAAATTGAAATTAAGTTAAATACGCTAGGCTTGGGTCATTGCAATATATAATTAAGTTTTAAGATTCAACACTGTCATCTGCACTAGTTCACTGTAACGTAATCGCATTGTTGTAAAATCATTGGGTAAGCTTTCACCATGAGTTTCGTTCTGATTTTAAATATAATTATTAGATATACGTATACTAGCGCGTATATGTATTAGCTGTTATTTTTTATAGGAATAAGTACAGGATGGGGCGTGATTACTTCCTTATTTTAAAAAATCATAATACCAAAATTATGGGCAATATCAATTTAATTATTTTTTCTGTGTACAGGGGTACATTTAAAATTAGGCTTAACTTAACCTAACCTAACTTTAAACCCCTGTACACAGAAAAAATAATTAAATAGATATTGCTCATATATTTTGTGTTATGATTTTTTAAAATAAGGAAGTAACCACACTCCATTCTGTATAAACATATATTATTTGTAAGTCGTGATACAATTACCATGTATGGTGAAGGAAACAATAAAATTGTGGTGGCTTGTGGTTTTTGTATTAAGGCTAAACTCATAGTACTCCACTATTAGACTAATAGACTATATTATAGTTCTGCCATTGTTGCCATTTGTCGATCGATATAAGTGATTTGATTCTATTGGACGACGTGCTTTAATACTTTTTCATCGGAATTTAGCACAATAATAACATATTCAACCATTAGGATTAAGTGTCCGGCTAATGAAGAAAAATCATTTATCCTAGGTCCACCAAATCCGGTCAAATATATTGTACATTTTTATACGTTTCAAAAGTATTCATAATCATACTATTAGGCTCGTCTCATATTAATACAGAAATAAGTGCATTACTTATACTAATATCGAAATATTATATTATATATATATTAACGTTCACAGACTCACAGTATGCTTAATCTCTTCTCTATTGTAGCATTAAACACAATATTAAAAAGCGTCGGGTTTCCTTATTAAAACAAATTATTATATATATATATATCAAGTATCAAGTTATATTCCACAAATATTCATTGAATATCAATTTATAAATCCGTATTTAAATGACAAGGTGGCAAGCTGTAATGCTTCAATAATAGCTTGATAAAAAAAAAAAAATAATAAAGAAAACTTTAAATGTAAATGGAATATGAAATTTAATAGGAGATTAAGATGGTAAGATTTCTGAAACTGTTATTCATCTATTATAGCTGGTGGTTAAAAATAATCCTGAGATTACGATTAAAATCGCGATAGATTTATTATATTCTGCTCGTTGACACAGTCAATAATGCATTTTAATGTTATAATCCCGTCATCTAATACTTCCCTCCTGACCAATAATATTATTGTCAAGGACGAGTATGGTTGCACGCCGACGCACCAGCTATCACACAAATCTGCCATATTCGTAATAAACGTCTTATTTTTTTACAAACGTTGTAGAAAGTTAAGATTAAGTACTCTATTTAAACTTTAAAATAAGAAGAAATTCTTTTCTAAATGAATTCTGTATTTTAAAAGTTAGCCAATTCCATATTATTCATGTCAGTTGTCTTAGCTAAAAATATATAAGCACATATCATCTATATTCATATTATATTATTTCTATTATGTTATCTATATAATATTATATATTATTATTCACGTTGTTAACAAAGATACACAGTCGCACAGAATATTATTAAAATTTAAAAGTTCCTGTTGGGCTATATTAGGTAATTGTTTAAATTGATGTTTCTTAATTCTTAGTACCGAATCATAATCAACGCAGGCGAATCGCTGTATTGCAACGAGAAACCATTCTCGAATAATGAAGAATAGTTCAACGGTTGTCGACCTCTTTTCGTTTTATTTTTCGTCGATCTTCAGCTATTACTTGTAATAAACGTAATGTTTATATATGCAACAATATGAGATATTACTATATTATTACTCTATAATATTGGTATCGTCTTATAGCGGAAAACCCAGAACATACAATGCTCAAAACTACATCACATCACAATTTTCGTACTTCATAATATTTTTTAAAAATACTATAATAGCTGATCTCATGCACTTCGTTACTCATTAAAAAAATTAATAATGCCAACTCTATATGAATAATATGTTTTATTTAATAATATAATGGTTAAAATATACTAAGTAATATCGTTACAACGGTATTCAATTTATTACAACTCATTATTGTTATTATTATAAACCAATAGTAACCATTTATAAAGAGATATTTTCATCGTAAATCTCAAAATTCTTGTTTGAACAGCTCCAGGGTTGACCTCTCCCTTTTTAAATTAGCCTATCTTCTTCCAGAGGTCTAATTTATCTCTGTCCCAAATTTAATCGCAATCGATTGAACGGTTTGGGAATGCATAAAGGACAGACAGACAGACATTCATTTATATATAGCTAAATACAATTGAAAAATAATCAAAATATTTTTAGATACTTACTTATTTACGAAAATTCCTCAGGACTAGCGTTTTGTTTAGGTACTATTTTTTTTTGATAAATATATTTTTTTAATTGAGTTAGTCAAACTACAGACAGATTTCTATAGAATTTAACATGCAATTAAACTTGAGATTTTTTTAGTATTTTATATTTTTAAAAACTAGGTCAGAAATAAATATTTCTTTTCTAATTATTTTTTAAATGTATTATTAAAAAAAAAAAAATTAATCAACTTAACAAGTATACATGGATTCTTTTAATAGTGAATATTATTCATTATCTGAAAAATAGTTAACGTTTTTAGAAATATTTTTTTTTACATAATTTGAAGTCATTATATAAAACAACGAAATTTAAAATTTGATCTTTATGTAAGTATTGAAATTTTCAGAAAATATTGTGCTTCGGGATATGAAAATCAAAAGGTACGCTGTCATTCAAAAGCTTAAAACTTAAAAAATAGTAAAAAATATCATTTTTTCTTCAATAATATGGTATTGTGATACCTTAAAATTATGTAAAAAAAAATATTTTTACAAACGTTAATACTTTTTTGAGATAATGGGTGCTTTATTCTAAAAGAATATTCAAATACCTATGTATTTAATACAAGACACGAGTAAAACGCATGCTTTTGATATTACAATTATTATTTCATATACTAAATATATAATAATATAGTCTATCGTAATTAGGTATGTGCACTTATTGTAGGTACATAGCACAAAAATCGTTGAACTAAAATAGATTAATACAGTCAGACATAAAATATACTGTCACCAACATTCATTATGATCTAGTGAAGAGTTGTGTTCTATATACCTTTATAATATGTTTTTGGCATTATCTTTATATTAGCACAACGTATTCATAATATTATGATTGGCTTCGTCGTCCAGAAAAGTTCCGTCTACTTAACACCGCATGTTAATTGTGCATTTATAACATTTAATGGTTTACAATTTTCTTTGACCCGAATTTGAAGAAGATAAATTTAGAATTATTTTAAATGCATTTTTTTTTTTTTTTTTGCTTATTGTAGCTAATGTAGTTAATTTAAAATAGTTCCAAAATTAACATGATATATTATATCACTAATTGGAAATCGTTCAAACACTTGATTACATTTTGAAATAAACGTGGTTCATCGTATAAATTTATCGACAAATATTTAATTAATTTACATATAGTTGTAAGTTATAACTTAAATAACGGTAGAGCTATTAAAAAACCGGTTCCCGTACACGACGTGTTAACCGATATAACAATCGAAGTATTACATACTATTTTTTATTTTGTCTATAGCAATTCAAAATCTATAATTAATCAATTAAAAATGTAAATATTTATTTTTCAAACCCTTTCAAAGTAGAATATAAAAATATGTTAATTTAATTTTTATCATTTTTATTTGGTTACCTACTTGAAAAAAAAAAGATAGACAAAAATTCGATCCGCGTGGAAAGCCCGCATGGTCGTATGTATAGCTTCTGAGACGTGGCCATTTTAACTACTATCATACGGTCTGTCGACCAAACAGAGGTAATGTGCGTTAATAATTCTCAGCGTGTGTAGTCTTGGCTCATCATGAGCTGTCAGCCCTCAAATGAAACGAGCATTTTTGTTCGGTCGATAAATCCTATCGTCGCCCCAACAGTAAATGATTATCATACGAATATTCAGATTTATGTTATTTATGATGTTATTATAGTGATGTTAAAGCGATGTATTGTAATTTAAATTTAATAAATAATAAACAATAATTGTTATGATTTGGAGAAATTAAATTTTGCTAGATATTAAATATCTACTGTGATTTATGGTCTTTGATGTTCAAATATCCCGGAGCAAAAGGTACATTTAAAAAAAACATTCAAATTCACGTGGAAAAACAGAGAGAGAAAAAGCATATTTTATTGAACAAAACCCTATTCTAAAATGTAATATGTGTGGAACCTCTGGAACTCTGGGACTGGGGCGAAGGGAGTTCTTTTGTGCTCTTTTTATGGTACAGCAGGACTAGAAATCTGTTTAATGTAAGTATAATAATTGTACGCACTACGTTATATGTTAAATCTTACCATTTAACTATAAATAACTCTTTTAACATAAACTTTACTGTATTACATCGACGACGCCTATATACCTACTTACTTGAATCATTTTAAAGTACTTATTAGTGTATATTTCGCAATTGTAGTTTTAATATTTGTGTTTGAAGTTTAATCGAACAATTTAGTTTTAAAATATTTTAAATAGTTAATACGATATACGGATTAAGTACTTTAAAATATGTGATCTTGTTACTGTAGAAATTGGTATTAAAAATAACATAAATAAAAGATTTAAATGTTTTGAACATTTAAAACTGAGGAACATTTTTAACTTGTGCACCTATCAACTATAAAAGTAAAGTAGTAGTATTATGGTTGTGTAATATTAAAATGTTAAATGACAATATGTATATATATTATAATTCGTCACAAATGAAATAAAATTCTTGAAAATACATGATATTGGCCAGACTAACCTGTTATTTATTTTTTTATTTTTTAATTTTCTGGCATTATAGTTTATTATAAAACTTAACTTACTAAACTCACCGTGAATTAAACATTACGTATACTTTTTTTTTTTGATAAGAATCCTAAAACTAAATTAAAATAAAATAATGATTTTAAGTTAAAATGAAAAATATTAATAAATAAGATATGATGAACCTACAACGTCTTTATAGTCCATATAAAATAATGTGTTATTATTTGTTAGTCGACTTCGTTTTGCTGTAATAAAGATACTGTATTCATATGCATTAATGTAAAATACAGATCATTGGCATTAGTTTTCATTACCTACTTAATTATATTTTAATTTACGTGTCTTCTGCTTTTATAAAACATTAGAGAAAATAGTTGTACATTAACTCCTAAAGTGTACGATGTGTACACATCGTATAAATTGTCACTATAAATTATTCACACATTTACATATTACCTGTGGTCCTAATATTGCAGTAGTTTTGAAAAAATATTTTTTAAGACTTATGCAAATACGGTAAAATGTTTTGATAATTTGTTTATGAATTATTAGTAAAATTACTAAGATTGAAAAATCTGTAATCAGATTATAATATTCTATCCTTATATAGGTGTAGTATAAATAATGAACTATTTCAATAAAGTATACAATTTTTAAAACATATATTGGTGCTCTGGTATGACAGTTTTCGAAGACGATTTCCAATATAGTTTCTTATAATTATATTTCGTACTCTATTTTAGTACTTAAAATTACGGCGATTTTATTGTTGTTTATCATCGATGTATTATTATTGTGTTCTTTCTCATTTGGTGAAGATATAATTGCCACGTTGCCGTAAAAAAGTCTTAGACTAATGGTTATATGAAAAAAATATAGTGAAAAATAAAAATATCAACATCCGTCAGTAAATAATAGTTATCGTCCGATTTTCTCAAGATTTAAAAAAACAAACACAGGGGAGTATATACATTTGTGTACTTTTACAACAGTTTTACGGCCGGTCTGGCGACAATTGTATTATCTTTTTTTATTTTCGAATCTTTCCCATATCTTATTGTACCCTTATATTTAGTAAGTAAATAATGATATGAAACGTGGGTATTTCTGAATGAGTATATGCACTTAAAGGACCGGTTGACGGGACATTTTATGAACTGGCCACCCCATAACGTGACGTTATGTAGGTACATACTATAATGTAAGCGATTACGAACCGTGCGTGTGGTATAGTAAAATTTGAAAGACAATAAGTGTAAGAGTTATTGTAGTTATTTCGATGACAATTATCCAGGATAGTTTATAATATATACTAAACTTACGGATTCAAACAATCGATATATATATTTTTTAATGTTTTAATAATATTCTGTTTCCATCCGTGATTAATCATTGTTCATTACCATAGGAATTTAATATAATGTGATTAAGCATTAACATTATAAATTAACTAAAAACATAAAATAAGTCAAACAATTTTTGTTTGAATATAAAACATGTTTTTAATTATATTTTTACTTTCGGTCACAATATTTTGTATATACTATATTTTTATAAACAGAATGATTTATGGAGCTGTGAATTGATAATTATTGTTCAAAATATTATATTCTCCTAAAGCTACAGTTGGTATATTGTGTATTGCCGTATTGTTATTATTTCAGTTAATCGTATTTTTGTCGCAATATTCCTACATAGTAAATAATATTAAATGGTTAACAGGTATCATAATTTAACATAATTTTTTAAAAATATCTAATTTACTTATCATTTTGTTATGAGATCAATTAAATTTTAACTTTACAAAGTTACTAGTTGAATAAATTACATAAACACTCATTAAGCCCAACATTTATTGGGTTGTTATAGAGTTAAAGAATTGTGATAATGGCGTTGAAAACACTCCAACACTAGAAAGTGAGATGTTATAAATAATGTTTTTATTATCAACGTTTTCTATAAATCAAGGATCATTTTTTTTTAAACTTAAACGCAACAAACTAATAATAAAAATATATATTATAATTATGTATGGCGTTTATGTATGTTTTAGTTTTAAATTGAAACTGAAATATAATATTTACTGATTTATGGTCTTATAGTTCAAATTAATTTGAGTCTACATAACTCCCCAGTGGCACTGAATTCAAGCGATTTAAGTAATGTAAAATTAGAACTTCTCATTAATACCACATCATCAATTTATATTATATAATTTATGATATGATTTAAGTTTTGTGTAAATAATTATGGACTCAATTCCGATTATATCCATGATAATAGTACGAACCCACGTAGAATTTAACCATTTTGACTTATATTTTATGAAGACAAACATAAGCATCGTCGACGGATATCTGCAGTCTCAATATACATATTTGAATAGTGCTCTTTAAACGGATCGCAACTGTACAGACGCGTGTCGAACACGTTCATTGTCCGAATATAATGTAAACAAATTCGTTTCAATAGGACAATCGTGACGTCCGTTATAAAAATAATAATGATATATCATATCCAAATTCCAAGAGCTGGTTCTCCGGCACCCGATCGATCGATATAATATTATGTCGTGCATGAGGGAATTTGAATTTTTTTTATTGTTGTTTTTTTTTCATATTTCCCCGGACAACGTTCAAAAATGTCTTTTACAAGGAACCTCGTTCTATTATAATGTGTAGTAGCGAAATACGAAAAAAAAAAAACACGAATAAATTCGAAACCACTCGATGCCAACGCACCCGGTTTTCTTCGGCCTTGACAATGAACGTTGCGAAATATTTACATGCTCTCTCGTATATAGATATTGTATTATAGGTACCTATATAAACTCTGAATTGATTTACGTCGGCCAGGAAGTCACGACATTCTCCGAGAACGGCTTCTCCAGATTCGATTTTTTTTCTCGCTATACACCATAATACGTGTACGGCGTACTTATATACAATATAATCATTATATCTATGTGTGTGTGTGTGTGTGTGTGTGTGTATAGATAAATTAATAATAACTTTATAGACAGACATGGCGGTATAGCTTTGTGTGTCTAGCCTGACTTCGCAGTTTTTCTTTATTCGCGTTCGTTGTGATTTGTTCTTATTATTTAATACTCCCAAGTTGCCATATTACCTATTAAAATATTCCGACGTTATGAAATAATATCGTGTATTCGCGTGTAACGTTAAATCGAAGATGTCGTTCACGTTAAGTGTTATAGTAGCTGATGTTGGTACATTACGAAATCGATTGACGTTTCCTGAAACTATAATATTACAAAACCATTTTAACTGCATCGTGACTATTTCAAACACTTAACTCCAGCTGTATATTTGCATTTTTTTTAAATTTAAACCAATCAACAGAGTTGAAAAGCGATAGAGATTTGATTGATAGTTTTAATAATAAAAAGTAAGAATAATTATTTAAAAAAATGATTTTAGTACATTATTATTTTATAATTTGAACCATTTTCGAACTATTTATTTCAATAACTGCATGCATATTTCATATTTTAGATGTATAAATTATAATTTTTTGAATAATACGGAACTGCAATATATGTACATTTCAAATGTTAATTTTAAATAGTCCATTTAAATGCGGTTAGAAAAAAATTAATGAAATGTTTTTTCTGTTTGTGTTCTTTAAAAAAAATTGCAAAAACTTGGAAACAAATTTATATTTTTTCAAGGAAAGAGTGATTAATGAAGTATAAATAATTGTTCATAAAAAAACATTTGACTATGATAATATACATTTCACATAAACATTTATAATATCCCATCTCACACCCATTAATTTTTTTTATATTTATATTATATAGTTATATGATTATTCGTTACTACTATTTAGTTTAGCCGTACGGAATGAAAACTTTTGCAACATTAAAATATTTTTTATTTAGACGTAATAGAACCATAATTATGTTGTTTCACTTACGATTTTAATTAAGTTTGTTGTATGAAATTGTAGATAATAATAAATTGTTTTAATTTCAGATAAAACTCAAACGATATCTATGGTTCCCGAGCTTCTAAGAAAAAAATCATCAATGATCGATTTGTCGAATACCAGCCAGTTCGAACGAGAATATGTTAAACCAATAAAATCAATACCTGAATCATTGCATACCCACGATATTCTTTATGGCGGTGATCAAAATAGGCGTAAGTTTCTCACAAACCTACTCTTACTATAAATATACAAGCCATCGAATATTTTTTATTTTATAATATAAACAGTAATTGATATGTTATTCTTATTGTAAAGTTGATCGAGAAAAACTTGTTAAACACCATTCTGGACAATATCGACACAAGACAGCATTTATATGGGATCCTCATCCTCAATACAAATTTACGGCATTTGGACATCTATTTCATTTGGTGCTCATTCAAGACTCAAAGTTCATTTCACCTGATATTAAAGTAAGTAATCATTTTAAATATTAACAAAATGGTGATGCAAACATTAACATTTTAATGTTGTTTCCATAGATGGAACAATATAATATAACAGTACATTGCATATTATATTTCAATTTCTGGTACATGTCATATATAAAATAATATAATATTATTTTAAAAATAGTTTAATTTCAATGAAACACGTATTATTAGATAAAATTGAAATTGATGCATTTTCCTTGTCGATTGTTCTACAAGTTTAACAATTTTTTATTATGTTATTAGGAGGTTTTCATTATGTGCATAGACGACTATTACCAAAATTACTTTTTTAGCGTTTGCAACACTATTATAATATTAGAACAATGGATTAAATGTTCTACATGTAAAAATATCTTGCGCGTAGCATAAAACATATTTTACTTAATGCATTTTGGCGATTCAATTGGATGTGATTATTGATTATGTAATGACAAAGAAGTAATAAACATAATTTACTTAATTGCTCTATAGGGTATATTATAGTGTTTTCAAGATGGATTTTTTTATACACAATTCATAATTTAATTCTTGAAGACATCAGTACGAATGTAGGTATTTCATATTTAGATGCTCTTCAAATATTCATAGAAAAATAACTGTCATCATAATTATCATCTAGCAGAATCAGATTAATATTAATGTTAAGAAATTATCAAACTACATAACAAGTCTATATCAGATATTTATTTTATTAACACTTGAAATAAAAAAAAGTGAAATGGCAATAGACACTATAGAAATTATTAATTATATCGTACATATTATAAGAGTGTATTTTACTACAGCGTTTCAAAGATGCTCACTACACACTAAATATATGTATTTTATTATCGACTTTTAATTTTAGACTTATTTTAATTTTAATTGAATGAAATTTATTTATTACTTTCAAACGTATAAATTATTTAATGATAAGACGTAAAATGTATAGTATAGATTAAAAAATATATATACTACCTAGATAAATATAATATTATTAAAAAGTAATTATAATCTTTTTCAATTTAATAAAAAATCAAAAGCTAAAATTTTAGTATGAATAAATATAAAATTAAATAATGATAATATTTATCTCTTTTTGAAGTAAATTGTAGAATATTTTAATCGAATTTATATGCGTATGATACCTATAATATTCCCAGATTTTACGATTTTACAATTAAATAATTGTTTATTCTAAAATTTGTATCATAATCATCATTTATCAGTCTCAATCGTAGTGTTGTTTTTATCTAATATATAAATTAATAATGTGTTTACTTAATTTTAAATTGACTTTATGCATGAATTCTTCAAAGCTTTTGCAAATCCAAGACCAGAAAATCAATATTATATAACATTTTTGATGCTTAAATACTTTTGCCCAAGTATAATTAATGCATCCAATTACTTAAAAATTACATTAAGTATATAATATTTATATATATATTTATACATGGCTACAGACCGATGAATATAAAATTAAAGAAATAAAATTTAATTTTTCAAATAAAAAATGTAAATTAGGTACTATATGTGCTTATTAAAACTATAGCTGATGTAGATAATCAACAAAATAATAAAATATTCATTTATTTTTGGGATTTAACAAATAATTTTATTTAATACAGTGAAACATTGGTCACAGAAACACAAAAAAATAATTTATTTAAAGTAGTTCATGATATATTGTAAGTATTTTTATAATTTAATTTTATTATGAGTATAGTATGTATATTGTATAAATATACTCTATTTTGTACCTACGTTTAAGCCCACTTTTTTTGGGGAAAAAAGAAAGTGTTTTAACAATATTTATATGCTAATGATTATAAATAAATTGATTATTTGATTATTTCTTATCTTATTTTAAATATTCAATCTACCTCATATGAGGTCAAGTCAAGAATCCGGATAATTGTTTAAGATAGCGGCATTCTTAAGTCTTATAATTTAAGTACACCTAGAGCTATTTTTAAATGTTCCTAATATGAATACCTACCTATTTATTATGATTTGAATATCGACTACTGCAGTGATTTCATTTTCACGTAGGTAGGTACGTTTAAAGTTATTAAGTACTTTACTAATTGTTCGATAAAAATTAATTATAAGTTTATGTTTGAGTAAAACTACTCTAAAATATTTTACGACAATTATTCTGTATTGTGTTTTATAAATTCCACGATTTACGTCCGCGGTAAACGACACATCTCTATATATTCTCTGTACAAACCTGTTGGTTGTTACCGACATATCCATACACACAAATATATATGCGTGTGTGTGTATGTGTATATTATAGAATATCGGGTTTCGTATTATTTACAAAAGAAAAGTTTTTTACGCATAATTAATTATGTAGTCTGGAGTGATACCTTATATACACAGCACCCACTGGGAAAAGAAAAAGAAACAGTATACATATACAGGGTGGTACATCAAGCATGCTCACCCCTATTGTTTTCCTTTTATTCAAATTCTGATTTTTGGAAATTTTAAGTTTACTTAAAGACCATATTATAAAACACTTATATTTTTTTATATAATTTAAGAAGCATCAGGAGGCACTTTTTTCAAATTTGAATCACCCTTGTTTGAATATTTTTATGCATTTAAATCATTGATTAAACGAAATTAAACGAATAGTTTTTGAGTTATTTAACTATATTATGCACTATAACGATAATATTATGTATATGTCCATCGTTCAATATTATAAAGATTGCGGTCCTATGATGGTTTGAAAATTATAATAATTAATATTCGTTTATCGGCACTTTATAGTTTGTAAAAATTATCTGAGTAGATACCTTAATATCATAAATGTTGCTATATTGGATTCAATATTAGATAAGTAGGTAGTAATTTACATATATTTTATATTTTTGTAAAATAATTTTTATGAACTTTTATCTTTAGTATGCAATACACATTTTAATAAGTAGGTACGTTTCAACTTTGATTTAGATTTATCAATTTAGAAAAAAAAATTCGACTGCTTAAAACCTAACCTAATGTTTTTTCCTGTAGATATTACAGTAAAAAAGGTTGATTCTCGGTATCTGAAAAACATAAGTTACATACAAGTATATTACATAAAGTATATTCCTTAGATTGTGTAAAAAAATCTAAGTAATTGAAAATATGATCCTTAAGTATATTAGGTATCGGAAACCTACTTAAAAATTCCAAAAATCAGAATTTGATTAAATACATTATTATAAAGGAAGAATGTAAGTGGGCATGCTTGGTGCGAATCACCCTGCAGGTATATATGTTTTACTCAACGGTCTTTTTTTTAAGCAATTAGATTATATTTTTATACTTATATATGTGCATATAATTTATATATATTTTATACAATATTGGTCTTTGGGTAATGTCGAAACAATTAAACGATTATATTGTATAGGAATTTAATAATAAGTGTCCACCGGGAGACGCGTTCTCGTGTTTTCTGCTGCCGCTTTCATACGACGAATATCGACTATTGACCCGAAGATTGCAGTAGGTATTATACTAGTACACGCGTATATAATATTATTATACTGTTGTACGACCGTATAGGTTTTACGTGCATAGGACGTAATAATATTATAGCGTCGGTACATATTTTTTTATTCCGTTGCAGTACGTACATCGTCCCCTACAGCAGCGTGTGATCTCGTATTTTATTGCTCATGTGATTCAGAGTTACACACATTACAGTGCCCGTGTAATCCGCCGTCCACCTGTGTGTATATTAAATAATATTGTCGAATTGTAAAATCCTCAGTGTTGGGCACCGTGTGCGCGCGTATTGCCTCCAAGAAAATATATCGTTACGACTTTATTAATTTCACAATAAGTCTCCGGGATTTAGGATTATTATAGACTATATAATGTTACAACAATCATATTACTATAGTAAGTAATATTACATTGTGTAGGTAGCTAAATTAGACATATTATTACGGTGTAGGATAATATACTTGCTATAATATTTGTGTAGATGTTTGTGACTTATAAGCTACGGTTTGAACATTTTTGATAAAACTCATCATTTGAAATCGAGTATGCGATTAGATTGTAATTTGGAAAAAATATATATAAAAATCTTATTAATTATAATAGTAATGAAATATATGAACATGTTAGCATTTCCTGATATTTATCCAAAATATTACGAGATTATAATTATCGTTTAACTGATTACAATTGTCAACCAACAACATTACCTATGTGTTGAAATAAAAAATATAATAACAATTCAATAATATTTTAAATATTATATTTTTTTTTAATAATTATATATTATAAATAACACGTGTTTTTTTTTCAATGAACGCATTCCCCATCATATAATACCTACTTTGATTTTGAAATATATAACTTATTTATTTAATATATAAACAAACTGTAAAATAAAGTATATTTCATGTATATTTAATTATGGAAAATACTATTTAAAACTTATCTTAAATAGGTACTTATAATAAATTTAACATTTATATTATTGTTGTGTATTATACAATTTCATATCAAACAATATTATTTGATTTAATTCAATGATAATACACAATAATTATTAACTACATATAATGCTTATTAACTTTTATGCCTATACCTACTTAAATAATATTAATTAATAATTTTTTTGTCTAAAAAAATTTAGATCTGCACGATTCATCTCTAAAATGTTTTGAGTATGAAATAAAAAAAAATAATAGGTATTACTTTTTTCATTATATATTTATATAGAATATTCATTTTCATGTTATATTATAACAATATTGCATAATATAAATAGTAAAACAAAGGCCTTTGTCTTCCATATAATAAATGTGATTAATATTTAATAAAGGATGTTTATTTTATTCTTTCAAATGATATAATTTGTTTAAATATATACTATAAGTCAGACTTTTAGAAATAATAAATGATTATTTAGTAACTGTCTTGATATTGGTAAAATGCCAAAAAATATTGTTGCTAATGATATTATCTTTACATGATGTTTTAATAAATCGACCAACAACCTATTTTATTGTCTTGTATAAATACAAGCATTAGGCGATTTATAAGTTGTTATGCTTTTCAATATTAATACAACAAACAAAATGATTTTATGTACTGAATTTACAATTGTTATTATCATAGATTACTCGTATGAAGCAGAACGAATCTTGGAGAGAACCACCCAATGTGAAGGTTAATGGGTGTTTTTATTCGGGAAATGTTTCTGGTGAACCTGGCTCAGTCGTTTCCGTAAGCCTTTGCGATGGAATTGTGAGTACCAACTTATTTTATTTTCAAATTACGTAGTTTAAAAAGTCTTTATTTTATTTTGGGATTAATTGTATCAATATATTATTATAATTTAAGCAGTTTATTTAGTAATATAATTTATAATATACCTAGTTTACACCTCATCATAATAATGTGCATTTATTACTTGTTTAATAATTCATAAAATATATATCATACTTAATTCTTTGTAAAAGATAAAAAAATGAAAACGTTAACTTAGAAGGTAGAATTACCTATAAAAAAAAAATAGTTATGTCATAAACATATCATTGTGTTACCGTCGACAACAAAATATTACTAAGATCGAACAATTTTTTTAAAAATAACAACAGATATTAGGTATATAATGGATTTTTCGATGAAAACCTATGCACCTACATAATAACTACCTACTATATATTATAAAGTCCTGTAGAGCATAGACTGCAGAGACAGTGTTATCGGTCACAATCTAACACGTAAGAATATAAATTTACTCAAATACATAATATTCTACTTTTACATCAACATTGAACAATACATTAACTTTACGATATACGATTTATAAATTACAATCCTCAGTAGGTATATTAAATAGGTACTACATTCTTTGCCGGTTCTACAATAACAAAGATATCTTGATCTCTGATTATTTTCAAAATAAAATATTTTCGTAAATCCCAAGGTGCCTCGTTAAAATTGCAACACTAACTTGCACTACACTCAATATTATACTGATAATACTCTACCAGTGTTTTCCCACATTTTTGTTATGGCGATCCACAAATAAACCTTTTTGAGGGATAGACAAATGTGCGACCCCACATACAAAAAAAAAAAAAAAAAATCTAGTGTGCCGTAATTTAATAATATGCTAATATTAATGATCATTTTTATTATAAACAATTTTATCATTTCATTTTAATAATATAATATAATACTGAATAATGAATATTTAATTTTGTTATATATATAGATATTTTACCTACCACCTATAGTTTATACAGTGAATTTTTAACTATTTTAAGGTAAAATTGCAAAGTTAAGAGTTTATAATATATATACTTATTTTTGATGTCTCATTAGGAAATTATGTATTTTTTTAACAAATTAAAAACATAATAATAATGATATAATCAATTAAATTATTTTTTAAAGTAGTTTAAATTAGTCTTTTTTAACCCGTCTTTGTACGAGACGAGGTGGCCGAGTGGTTAAGGCGTTGGACTGCTAATCCAATGTGCTCTGCACGCGTGGGTTCGAATCCCATCCTCGTCGGTACCGTGTAAAAATTTTTTGGTTTTTTTAAATCATTTTATTCAATTTTTCACTTGGTTGTTGGACCATAATAAAGATTTAAGATAAAAAATTAATGGATTTACTACATATTTTACTATAATTCATGTACACTTCTATTATATTTAATCATTATTTTATTAAATTAAGTCGTTTTATTTTTTTCAAAAAATATTAAGTATTTTTGTTGAAAAACATCGTATTTAATTAATAATTTACGCTGCAATTATAAATTATAATTATAATCTATTCCGTATTCTTATGTTACCTTAGACACTTACTAGTAACGACTACCACACAATAATAATATATTCAATATCCATAGATCATAATAATATATTAATATTATATACAAATAACAAATTATACTTGATACTATATAAATAAACTATAAAATATGTATAATTATATATTTTCCATTTTTGAACAGTAATACCGCATTGCTTTATTCAAATACAATCAATTTAAAAATGGATATAAGCATAAGAAGTTACATTCAGATTTCAGATACGTATATAATATTATTTTATACATTTATAATTGGCACCTTTTCTGTTGTAGTCTGAAATTTGAATAGTATAGGTGTACCTATGTGCGTATTGTGTATTTGACATTTGTGAACACAATATGTGTTCACTATGCCTGCAAAATGCAAGTATTGGACCTGCATAAGTAGGAGGTACCTACACTAAGGTACCTAACCTTAGTATCTTCAATCGTTTAAATGCATACATGGCATATTGTTTATTATTATTTATTTCATATAGCCAATAGTACCTATAATAAATAATTATAAATATTACATAGGAATAAATAGGGTTACATAATAATATATTATAGTTGTCTGTCTACACTCGACATAAAGCAGCAGTACACATGGTAATTTTATACATTCAAATGACATTTCGTTCGTATGAATGGATGTTATTTATAATTCAGTAGGTATTCAAAAATATATTTTAAAAGTTATAATGGAACAACTCCATTACCTGCTTTATAATAATTTTTACTGACATTACAAGTTTTTTTTTTTTATAGGTACCATTTTATAAAAATATAATTAACCGTTTTAACTTTAAAGTAAGGTACCCATAACATTTGTATTTATAATTTATTGTAGAATGGATGATATTATTACGTTTGAATTCGTTTTTGTTAAATAATAAATTTAAATTATAATATTCATAAATCATAATACACATACACATACAAATATACAAGATAGGTACTTAGTACTCAGTATATGGATTAGGTAACCTAAAAACATGGTCACATAGGTACTAAGTAAGCCTCGCATTAAAGACTCAGTACCCCACGATGGGCAGTAGGAAGTGTGACGGTGCAGGGCCTGTCACACTTAGTGTGGCTTTTCGCTTTTTTTTAGTGTTATTATAATATTACTAGGAGTATCTGTGGTCAAAAGCGGCGCGGAGCGGTGGGTAGCAAGTCAGTTAAATTGACATATATTTAGCGAAATATACATTTTTTATTATCACAATAATTTACAAAACAGTATAATCATTACTATAGTATAATTTATGACTGATTAATCATAACATTTTCATAGACGAGAAAAATATATTTTGGTTTCTAGATTGAAATAAAACATAACATTTAAGATAAAAAGGTATTTCCATGTATTACTATATCAATTTTCTCGATACAAATTCCACAAGCGCTGCAAAACTCATCCCGGCGCCTTGTCATAGCTTTACTGTTGTTAATATTCAATATTCTGTCATAATCGAAAGACGGCTTTAACAATAATCCATTTAATGTTTTTACACGAGATAGTGCAACATACGTTTAGCCAATTTGAAACTCGGCATATCAACGATAGCTTTTTCCAATGTTATTCCCTACGATCGATGGATGCCAACAGCATAAGATAGCATCAAAAGAAATTGTTTTCGAGAGCAAGAAATACCTTTTTTTTTAAAAAAGACAATGTTATTGGTACAATGGGAATAGATTCTCCATAAAGTTTGGGTCCAACAGGCACATTTAGGAAAAACCACTAGCACACATAGTGGCGTATTTTCGTAATGAGTTCCTTCTATACTTGCATCATAAATTATATCAGTTCCAGCTGATCCATTAGCGAGACCTTTAGAGACCCAATTATTTTATAACATTCGTTACTATTTATATTTATCTTATTTTATTCACAACACTTGCTAAAAATGATCGCTAGGTCGTGCGTGCTTCGTGCGCATGGAAATACTCCACTGGACGCGAGAGCATAAAATAAACATACATACGCGCACACATATTTAGAAAACCCCCAATGCATGCTAAATATTGCTCAAAAAATGTGTAAACGAGTAATTAATCATAATTAATTAATAACAGCATTTAGAAATGCCAAACTTAATCTATGCACTCTTCAGATAATCGTGAAAATACATTTTAAGTTTCATGACGATTGATCCAGTAGTTTAGGAGGAGATGGCAATAGTAAGTTGCAAGAACTGGGTGATAGAAGTGCTACGCTTCGCACCGCCCAATAATAATAAATAATATTATTTGTATTTATTCTGAAAAGAATGATATCATATTGATAAATATAATTAATCATTATGATTTATGGATAAAGACAATAGACATAAGGTTACGGTTTTTTAGTTGTCCGAGACCTCGTAAACCATGGCGCGGGCTATGGTATAACGGATTAACAGGTACCTATATGACATTATGAGATAATTGTCAAAACCTTATGTAATAGTGTAATACCTATACCTATTACCCACTTTATAGGGAGGTAGATGCCTACTTTGTCAAACTGCTTAACCTAATATTTAAAAGATTTTAATTAAAAACGAATCGATAGATATAATATAACGCGATTCAAATATCATATTTTTATACTGTGTATATAATATTTAAGTAACAATATTCTGGTTATAAATGTTAAAATTTGATTGTTAAATTAAAACCGTATTACATTCGGTAATCATAATCATAATCCAAGTCTAAAATTATATAAAAAAAAAGAAAAGGTCTGGTTAATAAAAGCCATTCAAAATATCCTTTTCTCTCACGGGACGAGGTGGCCGAGTGGTTAAGGCGTTGGACTGCTAATCCAATGTGCTCTGCACGCGTGGGTTCGAATCCCATCTTCGTCGAGAACGTACGGTAATTTTTTCGATTTTTTTTACCTATTTTAGTGGAATTTCTAAACTTTTCCATCGTTTTTAATCCATCAAATGAAAAATAGAAGCGAAGTACACGTCTGCATGTTGCTTCGCGGGATATATAATTATTTGGCAACATATCAATCGATCGGTACTTCAGCAGCAGCTGAACAAAGAAATTGAATTATACATATATATAAACAATTAAGTATCTATTTTAATTTTGATTTTAAAAACCAGAGTTTATTTTCGGTGTAATTGGCCAGACGTTTCACTTTTTTCCACGGCCCTCTGTGTATAATATAAACTACAGTTTAGTTTTGTATCAAATGAAACCGACCGTTCGTATATTATTGTAATCATGTTATACATTCAGTATTCCACGATGTGCAATTGATTCCGAACTGATTAAACTCTATCCTTCACAACTTCTATTTTTCGTAATATTGTTATAACTTATATATAATACATATATATTAATTAAAACGTTAATACTTGAGAATATTGTAATATTATATTAACATTTTTTTTTTTTTTTTTATATAATTTGGTGTAATGAAAATATGAAATGTCTTTTTTGTTTGTTATGTTAAAATTTCAAACGTCAAATTTATAGTTAGAAATATATTTTAAAATAATTAAAAAAACAACACATTATATATTCTAATTTTTATACACTATTGTCAATTAAGTCATAGTCATAATGGCCTCATCTATATAATGCACATACATTTTTTTAAAGTTTAGTATTCCGAAATAATTAGTAGTTTAAGTCGTAATTAATAATTATCACTTCTTTTTAGGAAGTTTTAATAATTTGTTATTGACATTTTTTAGGTTTTTACCTTTGGAGACATACCATGTAAGTCTCTAAAAGGTTATTTTCAAATTATAATTTTTAATGTGACGTTGTAAATAATTGTGTGTAATACCTACAAAAAAGTTCAACGACTTTTCACTTTTTAGAAAAGGTCATTCAATAATTTATTGGACTAACGTCCGGTTATGTTTAATTTATTAAATTTTACTATATTAATAAAAATAATAATGCTCGTCATTTAAAGTTAGCTAGTATACTTATATACCAAGTGATTCAGTGAATATGCTCATTTCCCTTCCCTTTAATAATGCATCTATTTAAATGATGATTTTTGGAATTTTTGCTTACTAAATTGTATGTATATCTACTTAATAAACCTATTTCCAAATTCTTAGATTTTTTTATCATTGAACTGTGGAGATAAAATGCTTTATTTAGATTATGAGCTGAGCGATGAATGTATTACTGATGTTTCAATGATACTTTTTTTTTTTTTGTGTTTGTGTACACGATAAGTAGTTGAAATAATGCTTCTATTTTCAATTTCAGTAACTTTTTTGGAGCGAAAGTGAATCTTGTTGATGCATTCGAGAGGTCCTAACGGAAAATTCCTAATTGTTTTAAAAAGCATTTGAAAAAATAAAAAAAAAAAACAATTAAGAAAAAAAAAGAAATTTTACGCAAAACCAGTTTTTATAAAATCGATGTTGTTTTTTGGTGTAATGATTGGTTTTTAATTATATCTTATAATTGACTAATTATTGGTAATTAGAAGTATTGCACCGCCCTAATTATTACGAAAAATTAGCCATAAATACCATAATGTTAATATTATTATTTTTTTTTATTTTACATGCTTTTCTCAAAAGTGGTGTAACTAAATAAATTCGTCCACTGAAATATTATTCAATGCCAGACGTAATAAAAATATTCATGTGAGTTTTGGGATTCAACGTGTAAAACCGTATATAGATTTGTTTACGTGTAATATATTTGTTATTAATATACCATTGCATGCTGATTAAATGAACAATTAGTGTTCAATATTCATGGTAACTACTAAGTACCAGCTACTTGTTATAATAATTATTTTGATTAGTGTATAATATATTTAAAAAAAAACCAAATATATCTGTAATTAATTAATAAATAATAATATAATTATTTATTTTATTAAACACATGCGGTACATTTATAGATTTATAAATTATACATTTTATGTGGATAAATTAAAATAATTATAATGTAAGAATCATTAGGTAAGTGAAAAATGAAAATTATTAAATAAAATATTAATAAGAACCTAGTATAAAACACATATTCATGAATTTATAAATTATAGTTATATTGATAAATTTATTAAGTTATAAATTCATGATAGAATTTATATTATACAACTTGAGCAAATGATTCAAGCAATATAATAGCATATCTATACATACTAAATAATAATGTGATAGGTAGACATAGGCACAATAATAAGGAAGGTTTAATATATATATATATATATGTTATTCTACAAAAACTATTCCGGTGTATCATGTATACCTTGTATACCTTATTATAGCTATTACTTATTATGAAGTTGAATGTTACGACTTCCAGCATTCTTATTTCTATCATTATTTCTCAGTAAATTGTATCTAATGGCATAAAATCAAGTTATTTATTATTATGGTTATTTATCACATTTGAAATATCTACGATACCATATTTGTAAATAATAACTTGTATTTTGATAAATGAACTCTATAGTAAGTTTTAAGCGGTACGATTATTGTCATAAATTATAATTAAAATAGAAGTGTAGGTCACAGTTTAAACGACTTTAAAGTAAAAAATATAAAAAAAAAAAAATTAGTTCAAATTAAAGAATCATAAATTTCTCTTGAGCAATTTAATATTTGGTAAGTTTGCCTACATAGTATCTGGTGAAATGAATAGGGGCTCTTGTAATATTTAGAGCAGGTATAACTTCATATACATTTCAGGTAACATTATTTTATTTGCGAGGTATAATTTAGGTACACCGGTTTAAACAACTAAAATATAATTATTTTAACATTTATGTTTGTGTTACGTTTATACATATATAAAATAATGGTTTTGTAAAAATTCTGCAGACTTAAATTATGACATACGATGGCACTAAATATATAATCATTATTTTTGATTACTAATAATTTACAGTAATAAGTAATTTTTCTTAATAATGCTTTAGATTATTCGGAATAAGATTAATTGCATTAACGAAAACATAATGAATATTCTTCTAAGTTTAAATTAAATTTGTTCACGATTTATTTCTTTGATCTATATTTACAGTTGTTCACCATTTATCTTTCATGAATCATTTGAGGTACCGAATTGTAAATGCATCATCATTAATCCATTCCCAACATTCTTTTCAATAATCTCAGATATCGGTGTTAATAAAAACTGTTCATTGACGTACCCATCGAAAATAAAATGTTAAAATATTCGTGAAAACACATAAAAAAAAAATTGAACATGGGCTTCAGACAGAAACTTTTTTTTATACTTCCATTTTTAGAACTCAACTCGCGTTGATTGAACATCGTCCCTCGTACGAAATAAGCCCTCCGGGTGCACTAACCACTAAGACACGTCTTTAAATTAAAAAAAAAAAACGACAGCGATGATAATCTTTCTGTCAATAGACTCAAACAAAATTATATATTATATGTATGTTATTGTCGATTACATGTCTTTATTAAAACATCGACGGGTTGTTGATACTGGCAGTAAATAGAAACCCGCTGTCGATAAAACCTGATTATGATCATAAAATGTACATTATGCTATTGGTAAACAATTTTAAATGCATATGATTTTTTAGTTTTGATTTTTTTTTTTTTGTTTAATAGTTTTTAACTATTAACTAAACTCGTTAGTTCGGTACGAAATATTGAAACCATTTATTTTATGAAAAATGAAAATATTTTGTAAATAATAAAACTATCATACTATTTGCCAGTATATAGTAAATTATTTACTATATTGTATTTTTCATTTTAATTAAAAATAATTAATCATTTATTACATTCTTAATAATTAATATGTTGAAGAACATCTTATAAATATACGGTTTTCAGATGTAAATTGAATGGATACTAATATGGGAGTATAATATTATTGATTTTGGATATTATATAGTTACTAAGAATAAATAATTAATAACAATCAATAAGATCCACAAAATAAGAATTTTAACTCGTGTTTCATAAGCTTATAAGCAACTTCATATTATTATACTTATTCTTATAATACAGATGAATAAAAATGTTAAATTTAATAAATTATTAAGCTAAAGATTGTGAAGAGACTTTACACCTGTCTGTCATTCGTTTTCGTGAAATCGTTGGTCCATTAACACATTATTTTATTTTTGGCATAGTGTCTAAATCTAAATAACTTTTGTTACTGTTTCGAACTAAGTGGTTTTGTTTTTTTATTTGGTTATTTGATCCTTAAAATACGAAGCACCAACATATTATAATTATATACGCATAACGCACATCAATAACATAAACTTAACAAATTAATATTATAATATACAACTTATATTTATTGTGGTAGGCACAAATTAGATAAGGTTTAATCTCTTTTTTTTATTTAACACGAGTAAAATGTCTAACGTTGTAGACAGTAATAATTCATATTATAGTCTCGCCTACCACTCCGACAAACTCGTTTTAATAACGACCGAGAGGATCTTTATGATATTGTCTGAGGAATGATTTTTATCATGTCGAAACAAATAAAACCGCGTCTGAAATCGAAATTATTTATGTTCGCTTATTTTATGTAGATCCGTTAAATGTTTCAATATATATCTGGTTTTTTGCAACAATTCAGAGAGTACCCATAATACTGGTCATAAAGGTTCTTGATGGTTTTACTATACCAAAATAATAAAATATTTTTAGATTACATGTTCGAATGTTTTTATGCATATTACATGATTCGTTGTACAGCGCTATTCCTGCCGGTTGTTACAGATGTACACCTATATTGAGTTTTGGATAACTATAATTATTTCATTAATTTATATTTTGTTTAGTAATGGATTAATGGTCCTAATTTGATATAAATTTTTAAGAAAAAAACTATAAATACCTTTTATTTGTATAAAATATAAACGGTAAAGTTATGTTTATGCTATAAACACCATGCTGATCGTAAGTCGAATGTTTTTAAATAACTTTTCCATAGAATAGTCGCGAGTTGCTAGTGCTTTTAAGTAAAATTATATAGAATTTATATAGCTGTATACAACTATGGACATAATACATCAACACCTTTGATTATAAATTATTATTTGTAATGAAACGCAATCTTATTGACTATAACTATAGCTAAATCAAATGATTCACTATTATAAAGCCGTTATAAAACCATAAGGGCGATAAAAAATATTATTTTAATTACTAAAACTTTTATTTGATGAATAGAAAATAATGTAGCTTGATAAGTTCGATTGATTAAAATATTCATACAAATACACTTATTATTACTATCGTGTATATCTGAAACGTTATTATATTATGGAATTGACAATAATTTAGTATAACCTTTGATAATTATTATTTTTAAGTCTTAACCCATTATCGCCATTCGGTTCAAACGTTATCGTTTTGTTAATTTTATAAAATTCATTGTTATCGTTACATAAGATATAACGTATAATATCATTGATTATAGGTACATGTGTATGCGAATACGAATAATACGAATCTACGACGAGAATATATTACACACGTTGTGTGACAAACAGAAATTATTTTATACGTATCTTAGGTACATATACCTAATATTGTAATATGTAATAATATAGTATAGCATAGCATAGGCATATAATTTTATGCTACTCACTCACCACGTGGTGCCCCTCATCACTCGTATATTATTATTATTATTATTATTACAAACCTACATGCCACCAGTATTCCCAGTGCCTATATATGTATACGGCGACACCGGAATTATGTATATATACATAATATGACGTATATATGTATAATGCACACTGCAGTGATGCACATACTATGGGTATCTATTATAATGGACGTTTCGTGAAACTCGTTAACTCGTCAATGTCTGATGATCGAAACGATTGTGGGCAAAAAAAAAAAAAAAATTCTGTCTGTACTTGAACGTGCCCGGGCGTCGAGCTGTCGTATGGTGCGCGACAGAATAATAAATAATAATATAATTATAATACGCATGCCGCGGTCATTGGCCACGGCGGAGCTTTGGAATAGAGGCACGTGATCGGCTACCGTTTTTGCTAGCGCGCGCACACGTGTGTGCGCTAAATACAGAGAGCGTTATCGGGTTTACGTGCTCCAAGTCGCAAGATTTTCCGCGAAAAAAAAACGAGACGCGTTATTATCGCAGCGCCCGCGAGCGTCGCTTGTTCGTAAAATCCACAATAATATTATATTATGTTGTATTACAATAATATTATATTTAGGTAGTGTACGCGCGCGCACTGCAACAGGCCCCTCCGAGTGTGACGCTGCAGTGATATGCGAAAAAGAGTACACCTACCACGCCTGTTTATACCTAAGTCGGCATAAACGGCGTTTGAAATCAATTGTGCAGGGCTACGTTTATTGAGTCCCGGAACGACTTGTCCATCGTAAATATCATATTATATTTTATTAGTTTAAGAATTAATAGTCATGAGGGTGAGAGAGCGGATAAAAAATATTAATAATTTAATATTTCACCAAAAGCTGGTAAAATTCGTATGTTTTTTTTTTTTTTTTAGAATTGAGTCACTATTAGTAAAATAGACGAATATAACATTGTATTGTTAATACTTAAAAGTTCTGTTTATATTATTCTTGGAGTGAACCGGGATCGCACATTAGATAAGTAATTGATAAACGGTTTAGTCAAATCGACAGTCCTAGAAGAACTGTTGAATAACCGAGATTTCTACTGCGGAGAAATTAACAGTTACGAATTTGTACAAATTATAATACAGTGTATTTTATAATATGAAAAATATAGGTGATAATTTATATTTTATTCCATAACCCAAAATATATAAAAAATATGCAATATAAAATTTTTTACTACACGAATACTGTAATCAACTAATCGTTCATATCTGTACTCCCGTTCGGCTGCATAAACCCAATAAAAATACGTGAAAACCTAAAAATCTACTCTCTAGGCGTTATGACTTTAAAAGAAAATTGTCTTACTCCACTCCTCCTATCTAGTTCTCTATACATTTTATGTTTTTATGAGTACCCGCCAAACTATTTTTTATTTTATATGTAGATTTATATTATATATTAAATTATTATATTAATATATAGTTTGATAGCACGCCGCCCTCTCGAGACTTAACACTAGCCGCGAACGCGTTTAAACGAAACTACGTTAAATAATATTATTAATGGCGGGCGCGGCAGTTATAGTGGCTATAGTAGACGCGGCGGAGACTTGACGAGCGATTCTGCGGGTTTTGGCAGTGCGGAAGAGATGCTGGATGGCGTGGCGGTGGTGGCGGCGGCGGCGGCATCAAGACTGGTATAATATTATAAAACATATATTATTATTATTGCGTGGAAGCAGCGTGAAAAACGAGAGGGAAAGCATCGACGACAAGTCCGCGTGCCTCTTATCGCCGCCGCAGACCGTATGTTAATATTAATTTAGTTTTTTTTTTTTTTGTATACACATACGCTACGACTGCACCGTAAACATCGCCAAAACCGTTTACGAGCTGCCGAATGAGCAATAGCAGATAAAATATAATATTATAACGTTCGCGAAACTGCCGCTGCCACGTGCTTAATACTATTATATTATATGATCGTTATACCGTTATCACTTTTCACTATCGAGACTAATATTGTAGTGTAACATAATAATAATATATTTTATTGATAATAATTATTGTTATATTTTTTGCGAGTAGGTATTAGTCCGCCGTCCGCATAATAATTCGTCACGCATATAATACTATTATGTTTTATACCATAATATGATATTATTGTATAATGTAACGTGTTCGTGTATTGAGCCTCCGATAACTATATCATCGTTAAATAGGATGATTTCATTAAAAAAATATAAAAACGAGACTTGGATATGTGATTTGTTGGGAGCCTTATTTTTAATTTAAAATTAAAACTAGGATTAAATCTATAATCAATACGTATACAATTTTGTTTTATAGGTATTTTAAATATACATTTGTTTTAATGAATCAAATATAATAAAGTTACATCCCGAAAAACTTAAGTATATAGTACTGATGATATACGAGCAGGGAAGTATTTAGTGTTCTGGCACCCTCAGGCTGCAACTATTTCAGCGAACCTTTCTTCACCTTTTTTTCCACATTGATTCTTAAAAAAAAAATCGATATGATATCGATATATTTTATTTTTTTTATTTATAATTGTAAAAGTAGAATAATAATTACATCGTGATAAAATACAGTAGGCATGAAAAATAATTTGGAAATTACTACATACAATAAAAAATAATAATAGCAATAATAATTTTTTTAACCATTTTTTGCGCCCATAAAAAGTTGTGCCTTGTGCATTGCCGACCCGAGTAACTCCCTTAATACAGCTCTGTATACGAGTATTTTAAAACTAATTAATTTCCTTTGAATTTAGATCATCGATTCTCTGTTTCCTATTGATATAATGAAAATTTTATCTATGGTTTCTTTTTAATGTTGCACTAATTCCTTACACTTGTCGATAAAAAAAAAAAAAAAAAAAAATGAAAAGTATTGAATTTAAATTCTAAAACTCGTTCCGTTGGCATATTCAGGCACAGTGCTGAAAAATGGGACAATTCCTCCTTAAAAGGGATGCATAGTAGGTCATCCCCATTCGGTTTAGTATCCCCTAAAGGAATATGTCACCTCGTTGCAGGGCCAATTACACAAATATTAAATACGTATATTATTTACATCATTTCATATTGATAAAATAACATGTTATATATAGTCGGCTACGATAGTTTTACGGTGTTTACGAGAACACGATACAGACGCACGCGTGCCCTCTCGATTTATAAATATCGCCAGACCGTCGTTGTGGCAGCCTCCGTTGTTCCCGCCGAGATGGTCGGTCGGCCGAGTTTTATTTCGCATGTTCTACATTGCACACAAACACACACACACACACACACACACACACACACACACACACACACACACACACACACACACATGTGCGCATGCAAACTCACAGCATATACAGGGTGACTTACCAAGCATGCTCATAAGTAATCATCAATCAGTAATCGCTAATCTAAATTAATCTGTTGGCATTTTGCAAATTGTAAAAATTGTATAATATGTTCCAAACTATAAATACCACATCTAACTATTGTATGTTTTATGTGTATGACTACCATATCCTTTTATATTTTAAACTCCCTATCGTGTACTGTTATGTATTCTTAGTTAAAAATAATATATTTTTTATGTAAGTTTTCTTATTTATTTTATTTTATACTAATAGGTATGTGTATATTTTTATTAAAAGAAAAAAAAATACTTATACAAAATCAATAGTGATCACCAACTGATTATTTGAATAATATTTTAATATTTTACGTCCAACTTTAATTTCAAAACAATATCTACTAGGAATAAATGAATGACAGAATGTTGGAACAAATTGGAGAGGTTAAAGTAAATGATATAAATTAGCATTTTTACTGAAAAAAAGAAATATTATTTTTGCCCTACGGCCCAATATGGTAACGAATATTATAAAGCCCCCCTACAATGTTTTCCGGTATATCCTCCTGCGGGACACTCTTTAAATGGCACACGCAATATTCTAAAAAATAGTCTTTAGAGGCATACGCACAAGTTATAAAAATAGGAATTCAAATAAATGCATGGTTCTTAAATGATAATATAAGGAGGGTGGGTGAGCCTGGCCGGCGAATCACGCTGTATACACGGCCGAACAGGATGACGTGCACCGCACATGACGAGACGACTCTGCCGCAATAATTATTTTACTATTAGTATTATATAACACTATATTTATGTATAACAATATATCATATTATATACTTCCATTGACCTCTCGGGCTGCGAAAAGTCCCATAACGCGTCCGTACGAAGTCGCTCGACGCCCGACACCGCCACGTCGCCGTGGCAGCAGCTGCACCGGCGCGGCGGCGTGTTTGTACAGCACGCACCCATTACAATATTGATATGACGTGAGTACGATTTGATGTTATTAAGACAATATATTGCCGTCTGTATAGTTTCTGCAGCCAGCGGACCACCACCACCATCACGTGCACATTATCGCAATTTATGTCGCATGCATATTATATTATTGTATCGCATATACATAAAGCCTGTATCGTCGAACCGTGTTACGTGAGATTTGCCCACGCCGGACGAGGACCACGACTGTCAAACGGCGATTATCGTGAGATTATGGCGAGGTGAAACACTAGACCTACACACACACACACACACACACACACACACACACACATATATATATATTTATTATTATTATTATTATTATTATGCTCTGCGACGAGTCGGTTTGCTGCGCTTATACACCCTCTGCCCGGCTACCACCGCCGCCGCCGACCAACTCCCACCCTAAAACCGACACCGGTTTCTAAGAGCCAATTTTATCGTATAGGCATTTACGAATAATAAAATATGCACGGCGGACGACGACGGATTATAACAATATAATACAATATTATATTAATGTGTATTATGTGTATCGACACGCCCGCGCGTTTACACCCAAGCCTGTTGTTTTCTTTATATTTTATCAAAACCGTGTAGTATATTATTGTAATGGGACGAGAAGAGTAATACGACTCCGGTCGGGTGTTCGCGTGTACCAGTTGTATATAAGTGTACGGTATTATGTGTTTATATAATATATATTATTGTGTATACAAATGCGTTTATTTCAGAGGTATATCAGCTATGTAACGTTCTTATTATTCACGCGGTTTTATCACACCATGCATGAAACGAGACCGCAATAATACTATATATTATATTATTTTAATAAGCGCGTTGAGACCGTCGGTACTTAGTCAAATCGGCATATATTGTTTTACCTATATGGATGTACATATATTATTGTTATTATGTATATAGGTATAACATACACATAATTCGCACGTTTCGCGTCATTTCCTATAACGGAATATAATTACCATTATTGCGCTCGATTGGAAAAAAAAAATACGTGAATTGTAAATAATATAAATATTAGATAGGTTAGGATATGTTTTCAAAATGACTAAAATGTGTGATCCAAATTACCTATTATTGTTTAAAATGATATTGATCCTACTTAAATATAATAATTTACTATCGTGTTACGTAGGTATCGTGTTTGCCAATATACAGCTAAAGAAAAGAAATGAAAAGAAAATTTTTAATTTTTTTACTATAGGCATATTTTTGGATTTTGTCGTACACATAATTGACTTATATTGAGTTATATGTCATGTGGCATAAGTTACTCATCTGCAGTCATACTTTTATATATGTCTAGTAAATTCGACATTAAATGTATATTTTTGATTAATTCTTTATTGTTATTTTATGTAAATAGATGGCGATAATGAGAGAAACATTAAAATTTAAATATTGTCAGATAAGTCAATGCATTCTTATACATTATTTATTCCAAATTTAAAAATTATTTATGATCTCTTGTAAGATTAATTGTTTATGCTTTTTTTTTTGAATATTATTCGTCTATTATATTTTATTACATCCGCAATACAATAGAATAACATTTTGTATAATATTTTATACAGTTTTTTTCCATTATAAAGCTTAGGACATATATTATATATTATTATTATTATTATTATTTTAGAATATGTTTTGTTTATGAATTATTATTACAATGTTTATTAAGTTATTTTTAAAATCAATGCTAACAGTATTATTTTAATAATATAGTTTTTAATTTTTACACTTAATTTACATATTTAATTTGTACCCACTCAAGGGATTTTTTTCCATGAGCTAATTACATTAAAATTCTTACCATTTGTATGGTATTTATTTTATAACTGTAAATATCTATATGAAATATTGATAGATATCTATATAAAAAAAAAATTGAACACATTTATGTAGATAGGAAAATAAGAGTACCTATACCAGTTAATAAAATTCATCGGGTAATGCTTAAAATGATTAAATTACTTTTTTGTAAAAGCAAATAAATAGCCAGTTTTCATTTTAAATACTTTAAAAATGCAGCATTATACCATTGAAATAAATATGCAAATTTTAGATGTTAAATACACTTATTGTAAGCTATAATTTTTAGCTATAAAAATATTACGAGCGTTATAATTGAAAGTTGAGACACAATTTTGAACAAATTTCAGTGGGCTTAATTGTTTGGCTACAATTATGATTACGCATGTGGGTGGCTTCAATTTGAGTTATAACTTACAATTATAAAATGTTAGATAATGTTCATCATCTTTTTCGGACAATAATAGCTAGAAATGTGAATTATTTAAAATTTGTTGCATCTAAACCCTAAAGATTAAAAGATCTATAAATATAAACAAAAGTAAGGGCAATAAATTTGTAGTGAATAAATAATTAAGATTATCTATATGAACTGAATATAATGGTTGTAGTTGTCAAAAATCTTATGACAAAGTTATAACTTATCAAATTTTTTTTAGTAATAGGTTTTTAGCAATAAAAGATTTCTAAACTAGTTTTACAACTAATAAAGAGAAAACGAGTTAAATTGATTTGTTACTCTTTGTGTCATAAATTAATGTCAATAATCCAAAAACATATTGAAAAACCAGTCGATTATTATAATATTTCAAAATAACCCGTGGTTGTTATAAATTTATAAACATTTTGTAAAATACAAAAACTGGGTAACTAGTTAAATTTGTAATTTTTTGTATTAAAAAAAAAAAATTTTCAAATAATTGCTAACGATTTGCTAATTTATAGTAATGTACACTTTTAGTTATCAATACGTAATTAAATTGTTTCTATTTTAAGTATTTTTAATAGGTCTTTATTGTTTATATATATATATTTATTTTTCAGTTCTTAGCTGATAATACTTTATTTTATAAAAATATATGTATTTAATTTGTTTGGTGATAATTAAACTTAATTTCTAAAAAATATTCTAAAATTAAATTTTATAACTTAAATTTGATTTTCTGAAATCTTCATTTACTATAGAATAATAATAATAATAATATAACTATACTAATCTGATTAGCTATGTATCACATTGACTTCTGAGATGAACGAAACAAACCGAATACTAAATGCAGGAAATGTTTTCCTGCCTATAATATTTTAGAAATCAATTTATTTTAGTATAAAACTAAGCAAAATTAGGTTTTCTGTATACTGTGACTAAGTATTTGATAAAAGAAACTTGATCGAACAAAATCCTTCGGACTAAACACTTATCGGCAATTCGCTTAATTGTATAAGTTATAAATTATCATGAAAAGTACAAAGCTAAAAGTTTTAAATTAATAAATATGAACTTAAAAATAATTTATATCATTGTATCATAGGAATTAGCTACGAGTAGGTACAATACATACAAAAATGTACCTATGTAAACTACATACCCACATATTATGCCATTTAGACATATTTTCTATTCTTCGAAATTCTATGTTGATTTATGAATTGAACCTACCAAAGATCCCGAGGAGATGAATATTTATTTTTTTAATATTACTTACAAATTACCATCGATATTAAATTATGTCTTAGATTGAAGTTCAAACACGTGTTGACTATTGAAGCGGATGACCCTTTAACCGCGCAAGTTACCTTCGGGTTCATAATATGACGCGATTGTGTAACCCCCTATATAATATGTTCGCGACGGTTAATATCACAATTATATTTTAATCTTGAACGGTTTTTGAAATTTTATTTTGGTAATTTAGATTTTTAGACGCGACCAAACAAGGTAATAAATCATACATCTCTGCATGCACGAGTATATCATTGATGGTTAGTATTTCGTGTCCATAGTCCATACGATATTTGGGATATTGAAAACCTTGAGATGTAATTGCAGGCTGTACGCTGAGTTTTATATCTTAAAGATAAAATTAGGTTTTTTCGCATAAAAACTACCATGGCCACTTGTGTTTACATTACGTCGATATGCAATAAGACACGACATTATATTATTATTATTTCTGTTCTTGTTTGCCAATAACTATTAGCTGTAATGTAGAATATATACAATTCCGTATTATTTTATATTTTATTCGTGTATCATAAGTATCTGCAGCTGATACTACAGTTGTGGGTTTTAAAAAAAATGTACATAAATTACGTGGTTTTTTTTATAGGAAATCATATTTTTTGGTTAGTAAAAATTAGTTTGAAAATTGAATTCCACCCTATTTATGTATATTTAAAATAAAAAACTGCAGATTATAATATAATCTAATATAATATTATTTTAGATTATATTATAATCTAAAGACGAATACAATTTTAATTTTCTCCATAACTGAAAAACTGTGATATTTTTGGCAAAATAATTTTGTACTCTTTTGAGAAAATAAAATTTTAATTATAATTGATTTATACGGACTTATTTATTGTGTTAATTAATAATAAATCTAAAAATACTTGATAGGTACTTCCAAAAAATTCGTCAAGTAGAGTAAAAAGATGAAATTATTACACTCAGCATTTAAACAAAGAAAAATGGTATAACATATATACTTACTAAACTTATTTTTTTAGTATAGTCGTATGTCATACGCTATTTTATATTTGTATATGTGATCATATAATATTATAATCATTGTATTTGTTACACTCTGATAATATTACAGACGTTAAGATCATTTGATTAAAATGGATATGTAAACAAACTTTAAATTATATAATATATAAAGCTTACAACTAACTGTTTGCAATTTATTACTTATTTCTCATTGTAGACTGTTGTCTTGGATTTTTTTTTAAATCTGAAAAATACAATGGAAATAGTATTTAAGAATTTAGGTTTATAATTGTTAAGTTTTTTTTTTATAATTATACGTTACACTTAACAAATTCGATTAGTCAATTGCCCAAACACAATCTGAAACAAAAAATAAGAATGAAATTATGTACGTACAAAAATCAAAACTCATAATAGTTAGTTTGGTGTACTACAACAGAGCAGTATAGGAGATGATATTTTATAATTTCAGACTACGATACTGTGTTAATGGATATTATATATCATATAGTAAGGACAGGTAGGCTATAAATTAAAAGATCAATGGTAAAATTATTATCTGTTTACCTTGTATGCAGTCTCTGTTTTTCTATAATTAACGAAGTTTATATTTTGTGTGTGCTGTAAAAATTTGTGAAACGTTAAATTCATAAATTTAAACAATTTAACAATCGAAACTGAAAGTACTTTTAATTTCAATAATACAGAGAAATAAAAAAATATTATGTATTCTATAAAAAGAATTTGTTTATTGTTGTACAACGGTAACTTATTATAGTTAAAATATTAATAAAATGTTCGTGTATGTTTGTACTTTACAGTACGAAAAATAAAACGTTGCATGTGAATGATTCACTAGGAAATATGATTCATTTTGTTATTGTTATTATTTTTTTAACATTTAATAAGAACTTCGTGTGCGATGTGAGGAAACGAACAATATAAAACAAAATAGGTGTACGCGGCTTATCACCCGTTGAGGGTTTAGAACAAAGGAAATTATATTCAAAAGCCTTCCAGCAAGGATAGAGAATTTATTAATTCAATGATTCACATTTTATCACTATTGTTTTCGTGACCAATCCGCCACACTGTGCGCACAATATTATTTTATGTCATTATTATATCTTTACACTATTCAATGTTTTAATTGTATCATAAAAATCAATGCTCTTTTAATTGTGGGCATTGCAAATAGATTAAATAACATCACTGTAGTTGTATGACAAACATTTCTCAAACCTAAGTTCTGTGTGCGTGATGATGACTAGACACGTTTTGGTTTAGTTAATTTTAATTATACATCGAATTGTTTATATTTTATTGTAATTTATACTGAAAAGTTAAAATATTTAATGTAATTATGTTAAATTGTCACCAATTTAAATGTTCAATTATTTATAGGTACCTATTTGTTTAATAATTTACTACTTCCTTTCGTTTAATTATTATATACGTACATCATATTATGATAATAAGCCTATTTTATCGATTTTGATGCATTATTTATCGTTATTATAGTTCGGTAATCATTCAAAAATGAATCTTTTTTTTTTATATTTGATTCACTGATTACAATTTTTGATTTCTATAGAATAACGATACTAACATTATTTTATATTTATTTCTTCTGTTTCTTAGACAGGATACATTCGCACAACTACTGGTAATTACTTAATAGAGCCCGCAGAGACAACAGACAACCACGTGACTCCAGCATTACATACCATTTACCGGGCCGGTCAGTTGGCCGAGGGTGACAAGTCGCCCCGACAAACGCAACAATCGCATCAACCCGAGAAAAATTGCGGAGTACAAGGTATGTTGTGCAACCTGCGTACAATAATAACACTCGTTGCGAATTCTTCTCTATTATATTTTAAAAGGTTACACGATTTTAATGGGCCGTATAATTTATAATAAAATGTATGGTTACACGTGATTTTGCTTTTGTGCATATTCCAGGGTGGGTCGCGTGTCTCGATTATCCCGTTTATAATACGAACAACAATCGTACACACGATGTGAGCCTATGTAGTTAGGTACTATAGGTACATTAGTATACAAACAGACCATCGTAAACATCCAGTTGACGGGCACGACCGCAGCGATGGTATAGTAGGTATATAATATCGTAAATCCCATCGGCACCGAAGCTTTTCAAGTGTGCACTGCACGTACAACGCTACGCTGCAACATTATTGTGTGCATATTCGTCGTCGCCGTCACGATATATATTTTTGTATATTATTATACATATACGCGTGTAGTAGTACCCTAACCTAACGCGTTATGGGAGAAGAAGTAGCAATAACAAATCATGATAATTGAACCCGCTGTTTAGAAACGGTTGGATAGCTAGTCCATGGTCCGATAACGATAATACGCCTGTACGGATGATTTAAAACGCGTGTCTTGTATTTGGAGTCCATTAGTGGTACAAGATAACATGAATACAATATATACGTGCACATAATAGTATGTAGAATCGCAATTCCCACATAGTCCAAGATCGTGTTGTTTCTACAACGGAAAAGCAATAATAGTAATAATAATGAAAATAATAATAGGCAAGTAATAACAGTAATAGCTGGTTAGGTTATTCATTTCTATATTATATCGATAAATGGACATTAGTGAATGGCTATCATGCAATGTTTGATATTTCGTCATACTAATAAATAAATTCGGAATAAATAAAATCCCACTCCACTACTCGTCTGTAGTGGCTCTATTCGTTTCATGGCTAACATTAATTCAATGTCAAGGTTCATATAAAAACATCTTATGGAGAGAAAGCTATTATAGTCTCCCGTGGAGACAAGAGTACTTACAATTTAAAACTGTCACTAGGAATTGAAAAAAAAATTGGATTTCTCTCAGCCTACGTAATAATGAGCACATCTTTATTTTTTGGTAGATTATAATATTTATTTGAATAACTGTATAATTTGTATGGTTCGATCGTAATGCATTTGTAATTCAAATTAATCAATAACTTGGCCTTTCTTTAGATGATTTGGACTTAAATTTTCTTTTTGAATAGGAATTAAATAGTTAGGTACCTACACGATATATTTATATGCACCTGACTACTGATTAAAGTTTTAATGTATTACTATCAATTTATATTAGTTAATTTAAATTTGTATATAAAAAAAAAATGAAAAATATTGATAACAAGGAAAGTTATATATTATTAAGGGCTTTTAGTCATATTCACATACCTATCGTAATATCGTAAAGAAATAAAAATGGTAAAGGATTTTATTTGTTTTCTAGACAACGAAGGCACTAGTGATTTGGATACAATAACTGACGATTATAGTGCAACCATCGATGTTAAACCGTTTATTGTCGACAACAGTCCGAATCGTTTAACTGAAAACGATATATTTTTGAGCTCCACCAGTACACCACACACACAAAAATCCAGAAAGAAACGATCGCTGACTTCGGAATATGTCGTAGAATTGATGGTCGTCGCAGATAAGAAAATGGCCGACTACCACGGAAAGGAACTACATAATTACATACTCACCCTCATGTCCATCGTAAGAATCTTGGAAACCGTTGTGCGCGTATGATTAACACTATTATGTATAACACGTTTAAAACCGCGTAGGTGTCAAAAATATATAAGGACAAGAGCATAGGTAACCCGATGCACATAGCCGTAGTTAAGTTGGTCGTCTTGAGAGACGTGCATTTCGTTGAAAACCGTAACCGCATGGGCGGAATTGCAGCTGCAGACATGCTGCACAAATTTTGCGAATGGCAAACTCACCATAACGATGAGAGTGATTCTAGCGCAAACCACCACGATTCCGCTCTACTATTAACCAGGTACTATTATTATTTATTAACAATAAGCGAGCTGTCTAGACGACGGTGATAATATAATACTATAATACCTAGGTATTATAGTTGGCGACTAGAATTACTGTCGTATTACATAAACAAATTACTCATGTCAAAGTATAATTTTAAAAACCATCATTCACGAACGCATACATTAAAATAGTAATAACAATAATGATAATAAAGCGAGACTATGTTGCGGGGTCATAGGGCGGTGACTCGTTTGTTCTCCGTCAAATCGGAGATAGTATCGAAACCGGTTGTAATTCACACGCGGTTTTTTTTTCATTTCATTGATTGTACTATGCTGTAAGAGTTCATGAATGAACACCAAATGCAATTAATCAATCAATTTACTATACGCGTCATACGAATTTGACACGATCGAGATAATTTGATATTCCAGAACTGTTTTAATATTGGTACTGTTTTACAATATTTATCTGTATTCTACTCGTTTGTATACACTAGTCTCGCTTTATAAATAATTTAACACGGTTACTAGAAATTACTGTGTACCTAATAGTCCATATTATGCAGTACGTGTGGACTTTATACTTTTTTTGTATTTTACAGAGAACACGTCTGTCGAAATCATAACCAGAAGAAATGTGATAACACCCTCGGATTGGCACAGTTAGGCACTATGTGTAATGTGAATAGTTGTGCAATCGTACAGGACAATGGGCTCAGCGCTGCATTTACAATTGCCCATGAATTGGGACATGTGTACGTCTATAGATTGATGGTGGTGGTCTTAGTTGTATTTATTATGGTTGCTAAAAATATCTTTTAGGTTAAATATGCCACACGACGATGACAATAAATGTAAAGATTTCGGACCGCAAGACGGAATGCATAATGTCATGTCAAGAATGTTGGATCACAACTCGCATCCGTGGACCTGGTCGACTTGCAGTCGACACTTTTTGACCGAATATTTGGAGTAAGTTTTGACGATAATAATACTTAACAATGAAAAACGCTATTATTAAATAATATCTATTTTAAAGGGCTGGAAACGGTAAATGTCTTCAAGACGATCCCAGTAAAGATTATCTCGAAATCGATAATCAGACCAACGAAAAGCATTTTCCCGGCGAAAACTACTCAGGAGACAAACAATGCGAGTTAATTTATGGGTCTGGATCAAAATTATGTTCTTATATGGTAAATCATTACATTTTTTTAAATTTAAGTTAATTTAACTTTTTCTAATTGAACTATGTTTTTAGCCGGTGTGTCAGAGATTATGGTGCACCACTGGTTCCGGGGAGAGAGATGGCTGTCGTACACAACATATGCCTTGGGCCGATGGAACACAATGCTGGAGCAATAAAAACTGGTGTCAGAAAGGGAAATGTGTGCCCAAAGATCGAAATGCGTTAAAACCAGTCGACGGGGGTTGGGGATCTTGGCAGCCGTAAGTGCATACAGACTTGATAATAATCAATGAACTGAATGTTGTGCAGATTATGCTGTGACTTCCGTTTTACTTGATGCCTTCATTATAGCTCTTAAGAAACAACGCGAATGTCATATAATTTAACGAAGCTTATTATGTCTTCTAATCGAATTAAATACTTATGAATAACATATGGTAGGTATACGGTTTAAAGTATAAAATTACATTTAAGAAGAGTTTTTCTATTTCTTTTTAAAATTTATATATATATCATGAGAACAAAAGTAAGAAATAATACCAATAGCCTTGAGAAACCACACAGTCGATTTATCGTAATTTGAAAAAAAAAATATTCCACGAATTCTTACAATTTAGAACGTGATCATAATCTAAAGAGCTTATAATATGTTTAAAACATTGAACGCACTAGTACTTATTATAAAAATTATCAACTGCTATAGTGACATTAAATTATACAATATAATTGTCGAATAACCGAAGTCTTTTATAATAATATAAATCTGTATAGTTTTGGCGAATGTACGAGGACATGCGGTGGAGGTGTGAAGAAGAGTTACAGAGATTGTACTGACCCGCCGCCGTCGAATGGCGGCAAATATTGTACCGGCAAACGCGTCCGAGTGCGAAGTTGTGCGACGAACGATTGCCCGGCGGGCACTCCAGACTTCCGGTGAGTTTTTCCTCTTTTATCAAATAAATTTCACGTCGACGGCAATTTAATCGGGCCATTGGCATTTTTAGAGGTGAACAGTGTGCAATGTTCAATAACAACACGTTCAACATAGCAGACCTCGAGTCGAATGTTCAGTGGCTTCCAAAGTACGGCGGATGTAAGTACACAATTAAAAAAAAAAAAATAGTCGGAAAACAATCGCACACCCATCACCGCCATGGTATTTACCTACAAAAATTTAGGAAAAACGCATAATATTGTTACGTATTATGAGACAAGTAGACAGATACATAATATTAAAATATCGCTGTATAATATTTGACTCGCGTTCCAAATTGATAAGATCGGGTAACTCGCGTCCCAAATCGTCGGACGTAATTTGACCATAATTTATTTACATTAACGAATTGCGTCAGATTTCTTTTTCATATAAATTACTGGAGGCTGGGTGGTATTCTAACGAGTTAATGTGTTTAAGTTCATTTGATTTTAATTTATTAACGCGTAAAGCACTTATGTAAATAATAACAGATCTAAATTAAAACAGTGAAACGAAACAAAAACACAAGACATTGTCAACAAATTAATATACAATTAAAATTTCGCGTATATAATTATGATAATATATTATATAAACATTAATAAATCATTTTATTTATAATTTTATGTCTGATAAGACAGTTTTGGCTTATAATAAAAACATCCTTGAAAACTATAAATGCACAATTATATGTATTTTTTATTCTGAGCAAAACGACGAATGCATTTGTTTTACAATATTATATGGGTGTTTTTTTCATTAATTTATGAATTGTTTTTTATTACCTTTCGGAGGAGTATAAATGCTTTGAATTTAAACTTTAAAGGTGGAAAATTGAATCTAGTTGGTACATTGGGGAAGTCGAAAGTAAAAAGTCCCCGCGGTTTTTTCCGTTCGACTTATTTTAATATTAATGATTACGTTTAGGTCGTTTCCAAAATGTTGTTTCGGTATTATAGTACCGAAACGATCGTGGAACGTACCTCTGCACAGTGTATACCATTTGTTAATAATACTAATCCTTTGTCGCTTCGGCGGGCAGACGACGAAGAACGGTGCAGGCTGTTCTGCCGCGTGGCCGCGTCCACCGCCTACTATCAGCTAAAGGAGAAAGTGGTGGACGGTACGCCATGCGCACCGGACAAGTACGACATATGCGTAAACGGAATGTGCGAGAAGGCGGGCTGCGACCACGCGCTGGGCTCGGACAGCCAGCTAGACCTTTGCGGCGTGTGCGGCGGCAACAATTCCAGCTGCCAACAGGTGGTCGGCACGCACAACAGCAGCTCGCCGAACGGCTACTCCAAGGTGTTGCGCATCCCGGCCGGGTCGTCAAACCTGGACATCCGGCAACACGGACACAACGGGTCTAGCAAGGACGACAATTACCTGGCACTGGTGGACAGCGTGACCGGCGAGTACGTACTCAACGGCAACTACGTGCTGAGCACGTTCAACAAATTGATCGTGTACGGCGGCACGACCATCGAGTACAGCGGGTCGGACGCGCCCGTCGAGCGCATCAACTCGTCCAGGCCGCTCAACAAAGACGTCACCGTCGAGGTACATTCATTTAGCCACTAAAAAATTTACGGTTATGACGAAAAAAATGATATGGTAATCTGCGGGGTTTGGGACTTCACCGCACACCGCCGTGATTTCTGGTAATAGAGCGTTTTGAAATTTCTAGTAATTTTATAATATCGCAATGACGTGATGACCTGTTTGTATTGATGGATTTAAATGGTATAAGCGGTTACTGGTTTGACATATTAATTAATGCCTCGAGTAGTATTGGATTATACTCTCTGGTACATGGAATACACACCTACTATGGACAAACATTGTGGTATACCACAATTGTGGTATACCGCTTACTAAACGCAATATCCAGCCATTCACTGCGCTAAATTGTTTTTTCGAAAATCACGGTTCAATCTTTATATTTTAAACGGGGATCGCCCGATTACGGTACAAAGTGACCTTTTTACCTTTTTCACATCCCCGTTGTGGATACGTTAAATTTATGATTCACTCGGTTTTTGTGGTCAATCACCGAAAAAATACTATACATATATTACTTGTTAGCAACTAGTAATCACCTATAGTATTGTTTAGTGTAGTCGAGTCTAGGACATTGTGTGTCATCGATTTTAGTTTTGACGGAAATTACAATTCAGAAGCCACCGATCAATGAGTGGTGCAAATTACGTAGGTTAACCTGCCTGTAATTACATTACACTAATAAATATATTAACCACATATTTTTAACCAACAGATTAATATTATTTTGGTGCAAATTACATAACACCCAAATTATTTTTATAAGCATTTCATTTATAGCTAAAATACAGATAAATCATGATATCTTATATTATACTTATTTATAGCCAATTAAATAATAAAAAGAGTTATTATTTGAATATGAATTAAAAATATAAAAAACATTTTTTTTTAGGAATTTGTTGTTACATGATGTTTAAAAAAATGTATAATATACATAATTATGTACCACTGAAAGATTCAAAAATATTTTTGCTGCGGTTACACTGATTTTATATTTTGGGCCTGATAGGTTTTTAATTCGACAATAAAAATTTAAGTTATTTAAATTTTGATTTTGACTATTTATCGACGAAGAATAACACGATTTAGCTGTGAAAAAATAATACATACTTAAAAATTGAATAATACAATCATATATGTGCTATTAATAATATAAGCAGTGAATTATGCAATGGTACTAGTTGATAATTCAGTTAAGTATGATTTTACATTTTATACTGGTTAAATTTATAATAGTACAGAGAAGATGTAAAAAATTGTAGGATATAATATATTATTATTCAATACATTTTTACATAATATTACAAAATTCTTAGTATTTTCATATCGTGCCAAGAATAAATATTATGTTGGTTGGTACAAAAACTTGGTTTTTCTTATTAAGTATTTACTATTGAATAATTATAAAAACGTTATAAAATATATATAATAAAAAATAAAAAATATTAACATTAATATGAATATTACATAGAAAATACCAAAATGTGCACCATAGTTTTTAATATTCTAACCATCGTATCCAATCGGATTTATTCTATTTATGCGTACTTTCCAAACAGACAAGCAAAATATTATGCATCAAGTCCCGGCCATCGTTATATTTTTGTACCAAAACTCAGAAATTCAATACGATTCGTATACACGCTTTCGATGTTATTTCGTGTGGTTTAACAATAGTGTTTTTTGTTTCCACAGTTGCTGTCGATTGGAAACTCGTACGCTCCGGATATTGAATACCAATACACTGTGATGCGAGACGAAAGGGACGTCTTCGTTTGGGCTTTGACCGACGAATGGGGACAGTGCGACAAGATGTGCTCAGGTATGGACGACGGCGGTCGCGTGCAATATTATAACCTATTGTATACATTGCAAACGAACGTTGTGTTTTGCTATAATCTGTTTTCCGTGATCCAGGTGAACAGACGAAGATTTATGTATGCGTCAGAAAAGAAACCGGCGAAGAAGCCCGAGGTTATTGTAGCGGACACGATGCACCCCGCACGAAAAAGCAGCCGTGCAATCAACACTGTACTATCAAGTACGATTGACTAGATTTTTTTTTAATATTCCATATAAATAGGTACAGCCCATGTAATTTTTGTCAATTCGTTTCGTATACCTATGAATAATTTATACATATATATATATATATATATTAATTTTCAAAATAACTTATCGTCTTTGTGCAGATGGAAGACCGTAAGTCAGTCCGAATGCTCTGCTCAGTGTGGCCCGGGCACACGAATGCAGAGCGTTGCGTGCGTTCAGGAATATGATAAACGAGCACCTTCTCAAATATTGGACACTATGTGTTCTCATTTACCGAAACCTGCCAGTATTATTCCTTGTGATGGACAATGTTTGGAATCAAAATGGTCGTTCACAGAATGGACTCCCGTAAGATTTACTTGTTTCGTGACACATACTTATTTTTTTTTGTTTAATCAGCTAGTCGGTTTATATAGGTCTATGTTACTTCTCCGTCGTATACGATTTTTCGATATTTCTTTCAATTATTTATTATTGCTATAACCCTCACATCATTTTATTTTAAATTTGACCAATGCAAGCTTTTGTATTCTTTAAGTGATCCTGCTTTTTTTTTTTTATAATCGTGTTAGTATTATAATATTATTTTCATGTAAATTTTTTGGACACCAAGTGCGAGTCTTAGTCCAATTGTTTATTATCATTTTGTTTTAATTTCATCTGTTGGGCACGTTTTTTCAACAATCTTTAACGCCTTAACTCTATTTTACATAATTACAAAATATTTTTAATCACACCTATTTATTTCTTAAGCAAGTTCAACACGATCATATATTTTATTGTAATATACCTACTAATTAAAATGCATAATTGTTTCCTTCGACGTTCAATTTAATTTATCTTTTGTATTACTTTCCTCGATAACTTTAACAATAACATTATCATAATAATTTAAGATTGAAATAACTATTTATGTAATTATATGTATTTTGGTATTTAGTGTTCTAAGACCTGCGGGTCAGGCGTTCAGCACAGGGAAGCACATTGTGTGAATGACAATGGTGAGCCGAGAAATGAAACGTCGTGTAATGACAGCGAGAAAATAATTTCCAGAGTGTGTGGGACAGATAAATGTCCTCAGTGGTCCGTCGGAGAATGGTCATCGGTGAGGATTGATTTAAAATAATTACAATTTTTTATTGTTAACGTTTATTTCTCATATTAGTGCTCGGTGACTTGCGGTGAAGGGCAAATTGAGCGTTCCGTGTGGTGCCGTATGGATAACGGTAGAGTGTTAGCTTCAGAATATTGTGGTTCAAATATACCAGCCACCAAAGAAACGTGTTCTATGAAGCCATGTCCAGCTTGGACAACTGGTCTTTGGTCTCAGGTAAAAGACATTTTTACGATTATTTTAACATACTACATTTCACTCTATTTTATTTTAAATTTGTAACAGCTGAAAGTTAACTAAATATACATTAGACTACTAATATTTTGTAAAATGATAAAAATAACTCATTTTTGCGTGGGCAAAAGTGCAAGTGCTTAACTAAAAAATAGGATTAATTAATATTATTTACATTTATTTGAAATTGTAAAATAAAATATTGAATTTCTTTAATTTTGAGTTGGCTAAGAAAATTAATAAAAATAATAACATACATATTACAAATTGCAATATATATTAATTTAAACGACACACGTTGTTTTTATTTTCACCACACATTTTATCGTTTAAAATTTTGAGTATATGTTAAAATTCATCTTTTTAAAATTAACTGCCAGACGAGTTGTTGAAAAATAAATAGTTTATTTCAAGTAATACACACATAAAATATTTTCAGTCCGAAATACGTACAAAATTATCACTATTTATATTTTAAATGAAATAACATATGTTTTACATTTATCAAAATAGACGTTGACTTTTAAATTAAATATTATTTATACAAAAATGTATTATTAATATTTATCTTAATATTTTATAAATATTTTATCACTGCTGGGAAAACAAGAGTATTTATGTTTAAATTTGTCATAAGATACGGTTTTTTCTATAAATTAGTTGTATTGAATAAATTATGTTATAACTAAATAATAAATATTATGACATAATGAGTGAGTTTTTTTTTTTAGTGTTCTGTTACATGTGGTGTTGGGATAGTAAGACGTATGGTGCGATGTAATGTACCAGACGAAACTGCATGTGCACTGATCGCGAAACCACTCGAAGAAGAAAAATGTACTTTACACCCATGCCCAGCAGGTGAAGACGATGATATATACGAAAATGAAATTCTAAGTAATGGCGGTGCACATGACACAAACTTTATACAGAGCAACAAGTTCTATACATGGCGAACAGATCACTGGTCAAGTGTAAGTTACCATATTATAATGGCGATCCGATCAAATTTATCATAATAATATTATATCTTATTTACCACCACATGTAAAAATTTAACCACTTTGACGATATTTTAATGATATAATAATAATATGTGTATTAAATTATTAAGTGCGTGTACATTAATTTCACTTTTAGTGTTCGGCTTCATGTGGTAACGGTTACAGAAGGCGAACTATAGACTGCATAAATACGATCAGCGCCAAGCCTGTTTCGTGGAACCTTTGTAAGGCAAAGAACCAACCGAAACGCGTCGAAGTGTGTATTGCTCCAATGTGCGTTACGTGGCGGGCCGACGAATGGAAAGAATGTTCGACCGAATGTGGCAAAGTATATAATATTAAATAAACCTTTTTGCGTTTAAAGAGCGCGAATAAAATATATTCCTATGCCCACATTATGTTTAAACTTAAATCGTCAATTTTAGGGTTTTGAGGAGCGCGAGGTGACTTGTGTGTCCTCAGTCAGCGGGAAACTCGTTGAAGAAACCCACTGCGTGGTGCACAGAGAAAAACCCGAAGCTCGAAGGTTGTGCGAGAGCCACAAAAGCTGTAAGCCGGTATCGGCATGGAGAACTGGACCGTGGGGAGAAGTAAGCACTTGCCGACTGTTCTACGATTGAATATAAACATTTATGAGTCCAAAAATCACACATTACAAATGCATATTATACCTACGCTTTAATAGTTCATACATACTGTATTTTCTTTTCAAAACGTTTGTTTGAACAATAATAAAATTACACAATGGCCTCTCTCTCGATTTCAGTGTTCAGAATTATGCGGAGGTGGCATCAAAGAAAGGAAAGTGGTATGTCAACCGTTTGATGGCACAAGAGAACTATTAGACGAAGAAATGTGCGTGGAACCTAAACCGTCATCTTCAATTCCTTGTAATGAACATCCGTGTAAAGGTCAACCGTCGTACGTGACGATAGCTTGGAACTTCGGGGAGTGGTCAAAGGTAAATAATCATTTGAATTATTTACGTTTACGTAATCATATACGATTATGATGGTTATTTAAAATTATTCAAATGTATACCATATTAAAACAATATTCTAAAATATAAACATATTTTTTTTTTGTGAAGACACAAAAGTCGGCTTTTTATTTATTTTTGAATCAATATTAAACTTGATTTGATGCATCTAATGAATTAAAATAATTAATCTGAAGTATAGATAAATTAGGTTTTTTTTTTTAAAAAAAGACATGAGTTAGGCCTGGCTGTTAGGCCATAAACAAGGAAATAAAAAAATGAAATATTTTCCAATAATAATTTCAGGCTCACTGCCAAGTTATTGGTAAAATTGGTAATATTGGTATAGAAATGTGAAACGAGAATTTAAGTATTGTAAACAATTTTTTTTTTTCATTAATAAGTGCATATTTTGTTATAATTACGTGTATTTTATATTTTTTTTTGTAACGTACAGAAACCGCACTATGAATCTGTACAAATTTTGATAATTTTTAATAATACTATATGGTATTATAATTCTTACGGTAACCTGGTAGATCACAAGTTGATTGTAAAGATTATGGATAATATTTTCGTACATATTGTAAAATTTCAAACTTTGTTACGATTGTTCCTCTAATCTAATTTTAACCAATTTCTTACACCTATCTACTTAATTTTATAATTTTCATATTTGTATAAATTTTAAAATATATAAGCAATTTTATATATTTTAAGTTTTATTAAGGCATTACGTTTATAATCTTCGTATAATCAATTACCTATTTTAGAAGTATATTTTAATAGATTCAAAATAATTTTGAAAATATGGTAATTTTAATATTCCTAGGCCATTAACAACAATATAAAAAAAAATATATTGGTAAGACAGAATATGGCACGTCTATAATAAGTGATAAATTGTAGTTGACAATATATTATCTTTACAAGGTATTTTGTTATACTCTATTAATAATTAATAAATCGTATTACGTGCTGAAATGTAGTTTTTCTATAATTGCGTGCTATGGCTTATAAGCATATATTCAATGTATATTATATACATATTTGCGATTGTTTTTGGTCAATATTTTAAAATTCGTTTAATTACTTTAATATCAACTTTCGAATTTAATGTCTTTAGTATAATAATAAGCAAATAAAATAATGAAATCATGGCTTACCTACTGAAGGGTATAATTGATATTATAACCAGGGCCAGGGTGTTAAAAAAATTATTTATTGTCATTCCTAGAAATAAAAACAATTCTTCAATATTATTGAGTGTAAAATAATAAATATACATGTACATCTATATAAATGATATAGCTCTTTAGCTTATCAAAATAACACATTTTTTAAATATAAAAATAATAAATCAATCTAACAAAATAACGTTAAATTGAATAAAGTGTTTTAACATTTACCCAACAATTTTAAATAAATATATATTATATATTATGTATATATATGTAGATTTAAAGTATATTGTATTATATTGGTACTTGTGCGTAACAAATATTGCTTTAAACTAAACAAGGAGACATCATAAAATACATTTATATGCAATAATATCTAAAATATGCTAGGTTATTCTAAGTGAAATGAAAACATTTAAAATGTCATTATAGCATGGTATTGGATTTGTATCTCATTCGTTATATGTTTTCCAGTTGAAATTTATTGAGAAGTACTAACATAAAATAATATTCAGGTACTCGATTTTGAGTGGGGAGGGAGGCTGATAAAAATAATCAATATATCACAAACTGGAAATAATTTTAAACGCAGTTGAAAATATTTTTTTGTATAATAAATCAATTTTCACACAGTTAAAATGGTGTTATGATTGTGTCGTTAAGACAATGACTGTCCAGATAATAAATTAATGTATGTATCCAAGTATCCAACGCTGTAGTTGACACAACTACTAATAAAACAAAAAATAAAAGTGTTATGATAAATATAATTTCACATAATAGTAGACAAGTATCTATTATAAACAGTTCTGAAGGGATCAGTAAATAGGTAGTTTATGATACAGGTAATATCACATATTCTTGGTTTCCAAAAGTTAACATTTTATTACGAGTTTGTGAATTTATAAGAGAATTAATCTACAATTCGATATGAAAATTAAGATGGATTATATTAACGTTGAATAAAATATACTGAATTTCTATTTATTTTATACCAAAATTCTTACAAGGTTGCGTGTATCCACTAACCGATTTAAAGTTGTAAACCCACTAGGTACACACAGACCCCGTAATAGTATAAATCAAAAATAATAAAATCTACTTTAAAAACAATAGTGGGTATTTCTGGCGTTCGGCTAAAAAATAAGGAACAAACACTTGACAAATCTGTTGACTATACATATATGGATACTGTGAGATCAGACGAAACGTTTCGAAATTATTGCTAACGATTCGACATGATCTAACAGTGTCCAATACGCTTTACATAGGTAATGAGGTATTATAATATTATGATGATATTGTGTATTATGATCTGTTGTATCACTAGCCGTCGAGTCTCGCGGTTCCAATTAAAACTAGGTAGGAAAAATATGATAAAGACCTGATACTAAATGGTATAACGTATAAATGTATTGCCGAAAATTACAAAAAAAACATTTTCATAACAATTATAATAATATAAGTACCTACCAGTGAATTTGATAAAGTTACATTATTCGTTTGAAAATGAAAGAATAATTTGTTATCATAATTAATATCAAGTCTAAACGGGAATTTGTTACTGTTGTAATTTTTATAGAAACGTCAATAGTTCAAAAATGTAATTGTTTCTACCTAAATAATTAATTCACCGTGTCAGAATGTTACCTAACCAAAAGCAAAAAGAAGCGGGCCCAGCTGCCATATTTGAAAGAAACGCGGGAATCCGCTAATTATATAATGTAATAATATAATCGTTGGCGACACGCTGTCGCAATACAACTCATATCACCATTATTTGGCAAGGTCGAAATTGCGCTTGTTATTGTCGAATTGCAATCGGGACAGAAAAAGGAAATGTTTGAATTGCACACGTTCCCATAATTACATTATTACACCTATGGATTAATAAGAATATCAGTCGGAAGAATGATTTTGCACTTGTTAGGTATACCTAAATTATACATATGTTTTTTTTTTTTTATCATAATAATTATATTATAAAGCTACAACCGTTTTAAACCAATAATAATAATAATATAAATGAGTTTTTTCTTGAAAATCAATAAAATATCGATACAATTTAAATATTACATAAGTAGTTACCGTTTAAAAATACGTAATTATGATAAATATTTGTAAATCAGTGTAATAACGTCGGAACGTTCGGATCGGATGCAATTCAAACATTACTGGTTTTTAACCAGAGTGCAATTCGAACATTTTGGTTTAAGTATATGTGTAATGTAGTTGGACAACATCTCGCCGATCGATTAAAGTTAAAAAATGTTAAATCTACTGTAAATCATATTTCTGCTAATAAATACTATAATAATAATAATTCTTTCTATATCTACGTGATTTAAAAAAACAAAATATCTACCATGCAGTTAACGTTTGTTTATCTGATTATTTGTTTGCGCACCTGTACAGTGTAACGTGACGTGCGGCAAAGGACACCAACACCGGCAGGTGCAGTGCCAGAACAACGACGGCGCCATATTGGCGGCCGCGCAGTGCGACGGATTGAAAAAACCGGCGGCCGCGCAACCGTGCCGGACGTTCGTGCCATGCGCCAAACCGATAACTGCGGCCACCACCACGACAGCGGCCATTACGACGACCACAACGGCCACCGCGACGACGATGCCGTACAGATGGAAGACGTCACAGTGGTCGGCGTGTTCGGTGACGTGTGGTCCGGGCACGCAGAACAGGCGGGTGAGCTGCCGGCGGCATGGCGCCGATCCGGCGAGCAGGGACACGGTGGCCGACAATCAGCGGTGCGAGGCGGCCGCGGGCCGACCGCCGGCCGCGCAGAGACCGTGCGCGCAACAGAGGCCCTGCGTCTTCGCGACATCGGCGACGGCCACCGCTGCGTCCACGGTCGCCGCCGACGATTACGGCTGGCTGCCGGACGAGTGGCGCGAGTGTTCGCACACATGCGGCAAGAAGGGCCGGCAGACGAGGCGGGTGTTCTGCTTCCACAGAGCGGCCGCCAAGAAGGTGCGCCGCAAGCACTGCGACTGGGCCGCCCGTCCGCCAAGAAAGCGCAAGTGCAACCAGAGACGGTGTGCCGGTCACGCGTCCTGCGCCGACGTCCTGCACAAACAATCACCGCAAGCCGCCGCCCTCGAGGATAAGGAGTACGTGATCAACGTGCTCGGGCGCAACGTGTCCGTCTACTGTCACGGCATGCGGTCCGGAAATCCCGTCGAGTATTTGACCTTGTCCGAGGACACCGAAAACTATTCCGAGATCTACGAACAGAGGTAAATTTCGTCCGACAAAACGCGCGTCGTGCTTGTTTTATACTGATCGTAGGTACATTTAACGTCTAAACGTCTAAGACTGCCGTAGTTTCAAGTACTATCTACTGCAGATAAGATAATGTCAGATTACGATAATAAATAAAATTACCATTTATTACCAGTTCACCATTCCTCTCAAAATATTATGTATTCGATTGATTCGTGCATTAAATAGTAAGTCCTTCAATAACAGTTCTAAGGTATTCTAAATACTGTGAACAATCACGGAGTTACCAACTAATGCATAAGTCAATAAGAATAATATCGATTGACTACATTTGAAGTGTGAACTTTTACCACTATGTCCATTTGGGTAACGAGACGCGCCTACTATATTGTCCAAAACGTACCATTCTTGAGTTAATAATAGGTACTCAATAATTAAAATTCGAAACCCTAAGGTGTTAATAAATAATCATATAATTTAATGCAACTCAATATTATGCCGTTTTAAATAATATTATATACTTATTTGTAGGTATTTTAAAACACATTAATATCACGTGTTGATTCAATTTCATATTTTATGGAAATACATTTAAACTACCTGCAATAACAACCGTGGAAATTAAAACCGACGAAATGGACTTTAACACTATTGTCTATTTTCAATGTTACATTCTATAGGCTTTTAGTAATTCAAAAGTATGTAGGCTTTTTGGAGTAACGGGAATTTAGTATGTTATACTTCCTTCATAGAAGTAACAATATTAATACTGTTAAAATAGAATTATCAATAACTCGCCAGCGTTACAATCAAATTGCCGGTCCCCGATTTCTGTTTATACGGTTTGCGTTGTGTTTATGTTTATGTAAACACGTTCAACTTACCGAGAATATTCAACTGTTCGAGCAATTCCATATTGAAACCATCGCAGGTTAGAGTTATGCGTAAACTTGTGCTTCGGCTGTATACACGTATTTTATAATACTAATACATCTATTAAATATATATTATATATAATGGTAACATGATTTAATACAACACAAACAATATCGATCCATTCGTTAATAGTAATTTCCGATGGTCGTGTTTACAGACTCAAAGATCCGAGCACGTGTCCGTTCAATGGCGAACGTCGTCAAAACTGTCCGTGCGACAACGTGCCTGTGCCATCGTCTGGACTGACCATTTTCCTGAAGATCCGTTTGAACATCACTTCATTAAGGGTCGATTGTAAGTGATCTATACACACATATATACAATATGAGAATATTATAAAGTATAATTTATATTATATGATAAATGATAATAAATTATGCATCTGACGCGGAACAATGATTGCTCCAAACGTCTAACATTACTATCCGTTTCGATAAATGTGATTATTTTAAAGTAATTCACAAATAAACCATTCTGGAACAATAAAACCATTATTTTTTCGGAGTAATACCTAATTGTTGTTCATTCCGATACGTTATTGATAAATTATTAAAATAAATAATATTTTTAAACAATAAAAAGATATTTTATTCCAATATGCTACTTGAGAGGATTAACGCTTACCAAAATATTACTCAAATTGCCAATCAAAATCAACCTTTGAACATTGCGTAGTGCCTCCCGGGGGCTTTTTTCAGGTATTTTATCTCCACTTATATATAGTTATACAGTTCTTAATAAAAATTGTTATAATTATTTTCCGTTGAAACTATTTATCCAATATAATAATTAATATTTTAAAATGTTTACCCGGAACAATATTTATCATATTTTAGTTACATTACTTCTGTGTTTATTTTATTATTTTAGATAAATTACATGTTTTTTTTTTATTCATTATATACCTAACACTTTAATATGTATAAGTTATAATATCATAGACGTCATTGTTCCGCACTCCTTGCTGTATAATATCGCGCAAGAACAGCTATTTAATATAATAATATTATTATTCATCTGTATCAGCGGCGTTTTTAAAATTTTTGTTGTACATTTACAGCAAAGGATTTTACGTTCTCTAAACAAATCAAAGGCAAACCCGTACCATATGGTGAAGCCGGTGACTGTTATAGTAATTCAAAGAGGGGTTGTCCGCAGGGCAGGTTCAGCATCGACTTGTCGGGCACCGGCATGAGAATATCGCAAGATACCACCTGGGTGGGTAAAGGGTCGACCACGTCGTTTTGGGTGAATAAGATAGAGGTAACGATACAACGATACTATTATTTTATATTATAATTATCTATCATATTTGTTATTATCGCCGCGTAAATCTTTTCCCTTTTCACTTTTGAAAATTCTTCATTGCACTCGTTATAAATATAGAGGGAATAATATTGCTTAAATTTACCCCTAGTCCTCGAACCAAACGCTATTTATAATTCTGCTTTGGATCATATTATTTTAATAGGTAACAACGTTAATAATATACTGCTGAAGACCGCGCTAGTCATAACAGTTTGACGTGTTCTGTCGTCATTATGTTTTCACAAAAAAAATTAAACTACACTTAGACAATCGACATTGTCGGTGTTCTCACACCGTGGTGTCCCAGCCGCAGTGTGTTAATAATAATTATTACACTTGCTATTTATATTGTTTATTGTTCGTTTTTTTTTTTTTTTTAAATAATTTTTTCTGGTTTTTTTTTGTTCTCGGCTCACAATCTTTTCCACGTACACTGTACGGGCTCGTCCTAAACAGTATAAAAATAACACTAACACTTACAAATATTTACAGGAAAACACGAAAATAGCCGGCAGATGCGGTGGTTACTGCGGTACGTGTGTGCCGATACAAGGGTTAATATTGGACGTGGTAACGCCATAACAACACAATAATACTAAATGTTATATTATATTAAATTCAAATAATTTAATATGATATTATGCGGCCAAAACGATCATGGTTGTACGCGGCGATTAACGAGCACAGTATTATAATTATTACTATTGTATTATACGCATACCTATAATAATGTAGTATGTCAGACGGGGACTACTCTGTTTACGTACGGCGTTCACAATATTATTATCGTCATGACACATGATTATAACTATTATAGTTTTATGACATCGATTACCAAAGTGATCCGAAGAAATGGAGATTACACGAATCGGACCGAAGGAGTAGGGCCATAAAACTAGGATATTTTTTTTTTATTTACACAGTTCGTTTTTATTTTTTCATCATTACCAGCAAAGACTACCGCGTGCCATTCATATTCATTATTATTATTTTATTATTATTATTATTATTGATACCTATTAACTATATACTATATTATATAAGTGGATACTTATGGTTTTTTATATTTTACAGTGCCAATACTTTTTGTTTAGCAGTTAAATAATAATTATTATTCACTTTTTTTTTAACCGGTTTGTTGTTTACACAATTACACAAAATCAATTACTGCTTCAAAATGACCGGAATGCTTTTTCCGTTTTAACGTGACTTTTTTATGTCAATTATATCATATGATTGTACCTACATAATTTTTAAAACTATATAGATTGTGTTTATCACGGAATTATAATACCGTTTTTGAATACATTATAATATGATACAAGAATTTAAATTAAAGTTAATCGTAGATTAAGATAAATTAGTCCTATATAAGGACTAAATAACTATAATTATTAAATATATTATCTAAGTACCTAACTATAGTTTTGACGAGTTTCAATTGCATATAATTAAGTCATTTAAAGTCGGTCTATGTGTGTTCAATTTAATTTAATTTTTGTACATTTTTCATGTTATTAAATAGTATATGTGCATGTGCCTATACCACAATAAAAAAAGGCATATAATTAGTAATAATTATAAATAATGATCAGTATTAAGAACGATATTTTAATCTGATATGAACAAAGACTTCCTTTTTATTTTATTTATTATTTTTATTATTATTTTTTTTTTTTTTTTTGTTGATCTCTAGTCATAACACTTTCGTGGTTTGAACCATATTAACATAATATATATGTATAGGTACATACATAGATATAATTATTTAAATTTATAGCTAAATTTTATACGTTTCCTTATACATAATTGATTTTATAATATAATGTATTTATCGTGCAAAATGTTGATTTCCTTATATACGTCCTTTTACAGGTTGAACAACAAATAGTTTTGTAATAAAACTAAACGACATCAGTATAAAATACATAAACACATATAGGTATGTACAATGTAATAAGTCCGTAACTAAAATATGAAACGAGAATTGTAAGTCAAATATATCTGCATAATATTATTATATACTGGTTTGATTGAGCATTTGGCTTATATTACAAGACGTTACATACTTAGTGAACTTTTCTAGTTATTGGCTATAACTATTAATATACTTTGTATTTTATGTGTCTTCGATTTTGTGACGTGAAGGTTTTTCGAGTGAGTTTCAAAACAACGTTTAGGAGTTTACTAGAAAGATAAACTAAATATTTGCAAAAAAAAAAAAATGTCCGAAGAATTAATTTTTAATAGTGATCTGACGGATATACGTGTTTTTGGATCACTTTATATTAGTTTGATTTTAAGGTTAAAGGATGATCGTGCGAATTTACAAATTTAGCATGCAAACTCATATGTAAGGCACAACTAAAATTCATAAAATAATTATTTAAGATTTTAATTTTTTTATCAATAAAGCAAACCTGTTGCTGTCTTTTAAAAATATTGATTTTTTTTTGTTTTTTGATGATTTCCATTTGTTAATGAAAAGGTTATGTGTATAGATTTAGTTAAATTAATTTTAAAGCACGGGATTTATTTGAATTTTACAATATTATATAAAACATATACGCATTGGCATTGTATAGCGGATAAGTGAAATTTCAATAAATTTTTAATAATTACCGGCGTCCCGATACAAGGTGGCCTATGAAACAACTTTTTGAAAAGGTGACGAGAAAATGTTTTTAACTAAAATATTTAAGTATAAACGATGCGATTGAGTAGACGATAAGAAAACCATCAGCGGCTAATGATTTATTTAAGACTGACCACAGATATCTATATTACACTACTATAGTATCTGTGAGATTGAGACAGGCCAACAACAGTTAGTACTTATTACTAGTTTTTGAACTGGAGGACTTGGCCCAAATTTGTGAGGACGAAATCCCCCCCAATCCCCCCTATTTGCACCAGTGATTGTAACTTTGATAAAGTTCGTTAAAAAAATGATATACCTACAAAAGTAAATGCAATAAAATCTGTGGTGTCAATAATACTAATACATATAAGGTTATACAAAGTTGTATGTTGATGTTATAATATTATTCTTATCATTATCATAAAAAAACAATAACTATTGCCAATGCTAATTACCCAATATACTTATATATTGGGAATTATTATACACTTGCACACCAACGTGTGATCTAGCGTAAGCCAATTTTATCTACGCTTAATCGTTAATTTTTATTAATCGTTAATTATTCACACTCGAATCTGTAGGTAAATTAATAATATTAATAACTAAGAGCACTGCTCTTGAAATGCTAGCTTCACTTCGATTTCGGAGACACACAGGTACGTTAGCAATGTTACCAGTTGCTCTTATCCCTATTAACAGGTGGGACAGTCGTTCTACATAGTCAGAAAAAAAGGTAGGTGGTCACGACAACATTATTTATATCTCATAACACCCTGTGCATTTAAACATTTTTTGCATGTTTAAAACTGGAATACTCCTCTTTTAAATTTATCCTTAAATATTATTTATAGGTAGGAGAGGTGGTTGGGTATTTCCCTACCGATCGTAATACAGTTGGGTGCCACCACATATCATATCATATAGTATTATATCTCGCACATCCCATGTAAATACTTTTGTTGTTTGTAGTTGTCTCTGCAGTTAATAGAGTTTAAGTTTGTGTACCGTTGTCGCGGCAACAAATGATTAATCACAATGTATTAACGTAACAACAATATTATAACAAATGTGACAAGAATAATTTTATTATTTAGAGAGATAGGTAATTATAATAACATTTATAATAATAATAATATAAATGGAATAAAATAGTTTGTTGTGTTCTTTTGCGCCACCTATAAACGAAATATTCAATTAAATAATTGGTGTCCAATAATCAGTGGGCATTTGATAGTAATGTAAAAAATAACAACAGAAATCACCACTAGATAGCATTACGGATTCATCACATTTAAAAAACACGTTTAGATTGTCTTAAGCCGAGCAAACTAACTAAATAACTTTTCACACTGTACAAAATATATGTTGTGAGCTTTATAACCATAAAGACGCATTGGGATTACGTAAAATGCGGAACGATCAGTGTTTGAATTGAAAAATCATTAAAGACGGGATGCTATCGAATCTAAAAATAAAGGTTTTCAAGTTAATATAATTTTTTATACATTGTACCACAGAAAGGAGGACACGATGGGTCATTGTTATGACTCACGGTTGATAATCATTTTAACCGAATAAATATTGATTATTTCCATCAAAAATAAAAGAAAAGACTTCGATTCCCGTATCCATCAAAGCACGTTACTTATCATAAAACGGTTTGAAACCAATGATTCGATTGTCATGTAATATAATATGTAGGTACCAAGCTTAAAATAATATGTACAAACTTATGTAAAATTAATATTAGTAAGTAAATTATTGGAATTTAATCATCATCTTTATTCTGAAAATGTCTTAGGTACGAAGTTCATTTTGAAGCTCTTTTTATTTTGGTTGGTAATTTTGCAATTTCACTATTTTTGATTTCATTTTGTCATATAATTTTGATTTTAGAAAAAAATTTGTAATATATTATTTTCTCTCTAAATACAAATTTTAAATTGTAATTATTTAACAATATTATTTTTTGGCTATGCTACACAATACGTGTAATAAAAATAATTTACCATTGATTTTACTGAATATCATTAGTTTATGATAAATCTTTATAATACACTATTACCCTGCATCAAAGCAAAATTAATATCCACAACATTGATATAATCAGACTTTGGATCCTGTCCATACTTTTACATCTACATATTAATTTTATTTCAATAACAATTTTGATACTCAAATATTAAGTTAATTTTTGTGCTATTGGGGATTTAATCCTCAATTTTAATATTGACAAATAATAGTCATCATAATATATGTTCGCCTTTATTATTGTTGATTACGATTGATTTTATATCTAATAAAATTTTACTACTGTATGGTTGTCATATAATATTATAATATCGATGTCGTGATAAAACAGAACTTATTTAACATAAATTATGTACATGCAGGTCTGCGATCGCTGTCGGTAACATCGCAAAGATTAATCAGGTGGTGCCAAGCCTTATATGTTATATGTATGTATAGCCATTTAATAAATCGAACATGTCCTCTGCTACATTTTTTTTTTGAATTTTATAACATAACATAGGTAATATATTTAATATCTATATAAATACAAACAATAAATATAGTAGGATTTTATTTTCAAACTATAGATGATGATTATTAAAATTTGAAGTTTTATTAAATCGCCCCAGAATAGATCAAACATACTACACGTATGCTTACTCTATGAAAATAGAGCCACCAAGAACATGTCAAACATGCGGCTATTCAACTTCAATCAAACACATTATCATAGAATGTAGAGACACACGAGAGACTAGGCAAAAATTTGACATTTTCGAGCACCTTCGCGACGCACTTGGCCCCGACGAATATAGAATTAAAAAAATATATTATTTATGAAACATGTTAAATTGTACAATTTAGTTTAGGTGATTTAAGTAGTGATACAAGCCAATGGTTCTGTTATTAAGACTTTAACTTTAAATAATAATAAAAAAAAAAAAAAAAAATTATATAAAACACACAAGAAAATAAACTATTGTATTTTTTTTTTATATTTACAAAAATGTTCATTTTTATCAAAATAGTAATTAATTATTTCTAATAAATTCAACTACTTATAAAACAACAAATTACATTTTGTCATTTTGATAAAACATTACTTTAGTGTTTCATACAAAAGTATAGAGTTTAACACAGATATTACATTTTATTTGTATGGGTACTGTAGTGAGTAAATATAAATAGTATATAGTTTATACCACTTAATGTACTATATAGGTAATATGTAAGCTTTTGAAAATTTATTATTTTATAACCAGATTAAATGAAAATTGTTGTTGTAAATATTTAATCCATCTATTAGAATTATAACCATACAAACTTCAAGATAACTAAGGATTTTAAAGGATAACTATTTTGATTGGCAATAAAACGTGACCACTTTAATACTAAGATAGACCGTCATATGTGATCTATTTTTATAACAAGGCACAGACATTCAGTCACAGTATAATATTATATACTGAATACAATATCATTGTTTTTAATTTATTGGCATGTCATCACTGTTTTTGTTAATGAATACTTACCTCTATTAGTATTATTAGTATTTAAACTTTCATGCGTGATTACTTATACTATTTTTTGCACATACGGATATTTTTTTTTTTTTTTTTTATTTTTAGAAGAAAATATACAATCTATATCTAAGACATAATAAGTATATGTGCGATAAGGGAAGAAACAAGTAGGGTGATATACATAAATTTGAGGAAAGAAGCCACCCACTGATGACACTTTCGTCTTGGTTTAATCGTAGCGATTTAGTTATGTGTTAGTATTTATGTAGTATAATATATATTATATATTTAGTAATATCTTATATATTATTAATTAAAGTAGAAAATCTCTGCACCATTTACGTTTAAGTCGCCTTGGAGGGCTACCTGGAATTGTGAGGGATGATAAGTTTTTAATGAGTGGATTTGAGTGAGAGGATAGATGGTTATGAAATTTTTTATAAAAACGTTTAGCTTCGTCATGAATAGTATT